>AYLM01000199.1:0-71890 GCA_001625345.1 Cairneyella variabilis | reverse complement strand
CTTCCCCAACACTCCCTACTTCCTCTCACCCCCTCCCGTCCCAAACTTCTGATGAATTGCCCTAATCTGCTCCTCCACATTAACATTCTGCATTGCATCCAGCCTCTTATCCCCCCTCTCCACCGGCGTGCCATCATAGCTATTCGCCGCTCTTTTGCGTCTCGCCGCCTCCTCCTCACTAATCGGTTGTCCAGTCACGCCATCAAAAAGGTCACTCCTTTGACTGGCTAAACGCTTAAGGTTGTTGGCTACGTCTGCGGTAGACAAGTTGGTGGTGCTGTAGCGACTGTCTGCTTTGGCCTTTTGCTCTTTCCAGCGGGGGTCGAGGAGTTCGACTTTAGGGGTACATATATTAGTACTTATACTCTGGGGGATGGGAAATGATGGTGGGTAATGTAAACATACTCCTCATATGCTCCTCCAGTTCACTAGCCGGCATCTGCGTCCTACAATTCGGACACAGCACCACATTCTGCTTACTCGCTGCTCTGGCCGCCGCCCTCGGCACATAATTCTCTTTAATCTTCATTTGAGTCGGTACAGCTTTAGCGTCAACTTGTGCTTGCTTAGCTCTCTCGCGAGCTTCGATACGCTCTCTAATCCGCTGCTCTTCCTCGTCTTCTTCGTCTGTGTTGCGCATTCGAGTGTCTTGGTACTGTGGTTGCGGTTGCGGTTGCGGTTGATATGCTTGCTGAGGTGCCGGTATGGAGGGGGGAGGCATCTGCTGCATCTGCGTCTGTATCGGCTGTTGAGGATACGAATTCGCATAGTGATCTTCATCCTCCGGCATCGCCTCCTCAATGCGCATATTATGCGAATTAACACTCATCATCGCCTTCTGATCCAGACTCGCAAACTGCAAATCACTGAGTGCTGTCGGCGGAGGTAAATGCGCCTGATCATCAGCTTCCGTAAACACCACCGTCTCAACCACAACAAAATCATGCCAATCAATCTGAGCGTAGGATAGCTTCTCTTTCTCAGCCTCTTCTTCCTTCTTTGCTTTCTGCTCGTCTTGGTAGCGGAACCATTCTGCGCGCTGCTTGGCTCTGCCTAAAACGTGGAATTTGTCTTGGACGTTGGCTTCGAGCTCTCTGATACGCTCTTGTTGCAGTTTGCCGCCTTCACCATCTATACCGCCAGCCCGTAACAGAGTGGTATACTGATCGATAACCCGCTGAAAATAACTATGCAGCGTATGATTCGGCCTCAAGAAATCAAACTGGTAATTCCCAGTCTCTCGTTGAGAAAGCGTAGTCATAAACTGCCTCCCATTCTTCGCCACAAACAGCGCAGTTAGGCGTACAACCTCAAGATCTTGGGCCGAAATGTTGGGCATGCGTGCGGAGAAGTGGAACTCGGGGGGTTCGGGGGGGCCTTGGGGTTTCGAGGCTTCGAGTTCGGATTCGTTGGCGCGCCCGGCGGCGACGGCGGTCCCGCGGCCTTCTTTGATTTCCGAGAGCCGCCAGAGGTAGTAGGCGTTGTAGGCGTCGTTGGGGGAGAGGAAGGAGAATTTGGGGTTGTGCTTTTCTTTTTCGCGGATTCTGTCTGCAAGTTCAGACCCATCAGCTCTGCTCAAATACCAAAACCATATAGCAATATGGAAGTAGGAGGAGGACTTACCTTCAAAAACAATCCCATTCCTGGCCACGTATCCAGCAGTCTTCTCTAGTATCGCTGTAGGAAGAGAAATGTTAGCAAGTTCATCTTCGTGAGCTGGGTGGATGGACATACCTTTGATCTCTCTCGGCGGGAGCACGACGCCCTGCGGCGCCTTGATCTCCTCAAGCGCCGCGATGGCATCACCGTTCGTCGCTGAAGGTGCCATGTTAGGCTCGTCGTCGAGATTGTGGAGTTGTAGAAGCGGAAGGCAATGAGGTTTGAAATTCGAGGATGCGATGCGCTAAGAAAATTGCAGCCTTGCCGAGAATGGCCAATCACGGTCATGGCCTTATGCCAGGCAGCTTTTATGGTCACTAACAGGCGTCGAATGTACGAGATGGGATGGAAAGGGAAGCGGTGCTCCATGGCGCGGGTGAACAACATGCGTACTCGAAATACTAAATTTCTATATCTCGAGCTGCGTGTAGCACTGATATACCATCTGCCGCACTTGTAGTCACAAAGCCCGCTGCGTATATAGACATCAAAGAGGATCCATTACATCTCCTCTAGCCACAAGCCGTCACAAATCTAGTCTATGCTCGCTCGCTTGTCTGCCTTTCATTCCTTCCGTCTCTTGCCTGATTCGGCTCCATCTATTTCGTTGGCCCATAAGAATTATGTTCACTTAAGGTACGTACCTAGCCACCCAAAAACGCCTGTTCCATACCTACCATTAGGGGCCCTGAAACCCTGTCATTACCGTCCCACTCCAAAACGCCGCCCTCCTTTTGAACGAAGCCGACCCCTTCCTTTCTCATCAAAATATACATTAAAAGAGAGGCACCATTCAATAGCCTGCTGTTCCGTTTTGGGGATCAATCAAATGATCCCGGAATGGTGATGGATAGCCTCTTCGGTTCCTCCTTCTCGCCTCCGCTGGGAGATGCAACTTGTAACGACGATGTTGATCGGGTCGAATCTCGGGTCGGATCGTGGTCCTTCGTAGGCTCTTCGGCCTTCTCAGCCTCGTCGACTTGCACTGCCACGGATTCAGTCGCCTCTGAGGGACTCGCTTCTGGATTTGAAGCCGCAGCATCACTTTGTGCCGCGGTATCATGCCTGCCCGACAGCCTGCTTGACTTCCTGCCGACCTTGTCAACTGGAGGGGAGACGGGAGTGACATCTCTTGGCTGAATCTCTCCAGTCCGCTCCAATTCCTCACTCAGATTCCTCTCCTGCTCTTTCCGTTCATCCTCGCTTACTCGTGGACTTTGGGATGGCTCCGAATGGACATGTTGAGCGGGGACAACTCCACCACCCATACGGCACCAGAACATCTGTTCTCTCAATCTCACAGACTCTTCCCAAGCCGCACGCTCCGCCTCCTCGTTCTCACATCTCCAATGGCCTTCCTTTAATACTCTCAAGAAGCCCAGGAAATCACACGTCGATCGGACACGGCCGTGACAGTATCTGCATAGAGGATATCGTTGAGCATTTTCATTCTCGCTCGACCTGAATCGATGACTTCGAATATGGGCTGGGTCCTTCCGGTTTTCGCCACATAGTGAGCATGGAAAGGTATAATTCTTTGTTGAAGCGGGCATGGGCTCCACCACAAGAGTACCTTCGCAAACTGCGTTCAGAACCGTCCTCCGAGCTAGCCAGGACAAACCGGGAGCGGTATCTAACCGCAACGTTGGTTCAATATCCTCGGCTAATGCTCTCTTGTAGAACTTCGTCTCCTTGAGAGGTGTCAAGGAATTAGGTCCATTCATCGAATTCGAGCTCACGGTCGACGCAGGCGTGGTTGGTGTTGCAGGAGAAGACCCAAGAGTTGCAGATGTTGCCAGCGAGGAGGTTGAGCCGTTCGATACAGTCGACAGAGCTGGATGAGACGATTGGTAACCACCGAGGCCCAATCCTAAACCAATATTTCCATAAGATCCACTCGAAACTCGGCTGGCTTGTGGGACGTTCTTTGACATGCGGACCAACGCGGTAAAGTCGTCATACGAAGAGAGATCCGTCCTAAGAATGGGCTGTAGAAGGTGGGTGAAGCTGGTCGGATAAGAGGGTGAAATTGGTTCGGGGATTGATCCAGAGTGCAAACCATCTCCATCAATTACACTGTCATCCTTGACATCAAATTTGCTGAGCCCCGGAGTGGACGGTGCTGTTTGATTAGTCTGGTCGTCACGCTCTTCCGTCATATGTTCCATGACCTGCTTCAATTCGGCAAGCTGCTCTTGAGATGATTTCAGCAGACTCTCGGTATCGGCTAGTTGGGCTTTTAACTGATCATTCTTCTTTTGCACAATATCATGCTCTTTCTGTGCTGCTTCTCGAGCAGTAATCACCATCTTCTCTCGTTAGTGGCAAACCAAACAAGATTGGGTAGAATAACGTACCTTGTTTGCCTCCTCAAACAAAGAGACCGTCAAATTCTCGAGCTCCTGCTCGATATTTTTCTTGTCCTTCTCAACTTGGATCCTCTGTGCCTTCTCTGTTGCTAAACTGGCCTGAAGTTTCGCCTTCTCCGCATCGGCTGTAGCCTTCTTAATTAGAATCCCGCTAGACACCATATTCGCATACTCCTCATTTTCCAACTCGAGGGCCCGTATCCGTTCCCGAGAAGTCTCAAGCTCGTGTCGAGTGGCGGCGAGAGTGTCGTCCAGGTTTGTTTGGTGATTTATTGCGTTAATGAGTTTGTTACTTAGTGTCGCGACTTCGGTACTGAGGTCGGGGTGATGCGAGGGGCTGGCGGGGCTTGTATCGTTCGCGGGGGACATTGTTCGGCTTCGTGGGTCGGGCAATGTACTCATATTTCCATCTTCGTCGCTGAACAGACTCAGTTTCCTGGGCGTTGGAATTCCCGGCGCGGTCGTGACGGCCGCCATGGAGGGTAGGGCGGATGAAGAAATTGATTTCGAGACGGTTCTTGCCGGTTTCGAAGGAAGTTTTGCTGACGTCGAAGAGGAATAGGATCGCAGATGCTGCAGTGAGCGTTGGGGCGTGGGATGGCTGTATTGTGTCCAACCTGCAACATGGATGTATCTATGTACCGGATTAGTTCCGTCCCAACAATGCTATTGTGTTCAGTTCAGATCAAAATGACGTACTCAGACATACTCCGACAACCGACAGCCTCTGCGAGAGCTCACAAGTGGAAGTGGTTCAGAGGCTTCCTTCAAGAATGGGTGAGGGAAGGCCGTCCGGGAACGCGGCTCGACAGAGCAGTCGACCTCCGACGAGAACCGAATGAAAGAATTAAGGTAAACAAATTAGAAAGCGCGTTGAGCAGACATTTGATTAGGATTTGGTCTCTCGACTGTTGGCCAGACGTCTGCCGAGAGAGGTATTATTGTCGGATGTTGGGGGTGGTGAAGTTGGAGGGAGGGAGTGAGGGAGGGAGTGAGGAAGAATGGGGCAGGCAAGATGCAGAGTGGAGTTGGAAATCGGTAGGTCTTGCGGCGAGGTAGGTCGAGGTCGACAAGGAAGTGGATGGAGCAAAAGCGAGTAAGAAGCGGACCAACAGCGCTGTTCTCGGCCGGCGAGACTGGACGATTGGGCGATTCTGGGCTGCTAAGCGAAACTAGGGCGCACCGTCATGGCCATCCGTTTGGCTGGAAAATGGGGAGAGTTCGCTGTGTCGCCGTGTCGCCTGCGAAACCTGGGTAGTTGGCGTTTACTCCTCGAATGATCCACGCTTGGTCAGGGTGACGAGAGAACTCAAGTGAGGAGACGAGCGTTTGCTGCTATTCTTGAATTTGTTCACTTTCTTCCGGAAGGTTGGAATTCTAATTCTTGAAATCATTGCGAACGAAGCCATCACTTATGATAAATAAAGAAATACGCGATCCCCGTACTTTCCCTGTGCTTTCCATCTCCAGGGGCAGCACCAGCATTTTTACTTTTCTTGATTAACGACGATAATCATTCATCTCTCAGGCTGACGCGCTCCGACCGGGGGCCGTTGACCCTCGTGGTGCTCTAAAAAGCTTGCGCTTGCCTTTCTACTAGTAGTTTGTAGTTGGGATGACCTTTGAACGAGCGCTGGAGTCTGGGCGCGCCCGTGCCAAGTTCTCAGCGGCCACACCCTAGACCAAACACCACCAATTTTACTTCCTCCCAAACTCCTCGTCGTCCCCGGTCCTGCAGAAGAAAAGTGAAGAAAAGTGAAGAACGATGAGAGAACATATTGTTATTGACTTCGGACGGGCATTAGACCGCGTCTGAAACCCTTCTGTCGTCAAGATCAAGAGTTTTGCTTTTCATCGCTTCGAATGAGAACATCCACGCCACGCTTCATCCCTCGCGACAATACACGAATGTGATGGGAATCTTCGGTCAAAATCTCATAGACCCCAACCCTCATCCACCACTTGGGACACATTTCCATGTTGAACCCTCAAACCCAACCTTTCCTTCTTTCCGCCTCCATACGCGCGCACCAAACATGGGAGAACTTTCTTTTCCATACTTGAAGAACCCATCGTTAGGGATCTCCTCCATCCATCATGCAAAGAAGGGGAGGCGCCACACGAATTGGCCGCCTTTAAGCTTATCCTCGCTCCCAAAAGTCAATGCGTTAATGCCCACCTTGGCTCACCCAAAGACCAGATGGATCATCCTCGTCCGGACCTTCCGGACCTTCTGTGTGTTCTCTCGTCTCCTTGGTCCGTCCGCAATATCAGAACAAAAGTCTCCTAGGTGTATCATTGCATCTTATGCGTTTCAAAGGCCCCCAGCCGGGCCGTGCTCTTAGTGGCAGCTGGATTTGCTCTCACGTCGCAAGTGGCAGCCGCACGGAGACGACAGGCCTTTGTTTCTATCTACAGCCTATGGGAAACAGAGTTGTGGTCGCTGTTTCGACTGACTCGGTCTACAAACGGTACATATTGCGGGACGGATGGTCGCAGCGTTTGCAACTAACGCAGCCTCACATTTTTCTCTGTAGTCTTGATGGACTTGGAGAAAAGGCTCCTCAACTGAAGCATGCAGAGATCCGCAGTATTTGCTTGTTTTTGAAACTCGAACCGGGAACAAGCAGACGTTGCGAGTTGCGAGCTAAGAGAACGACACACTTCGTGTCACCTGATCCTAGCGATGGTTCCCCAGGATGAACGAGTCCGAACGGCTAAGGGGTTCTCGTCTCAAGAACAATCCGAGATCGTCTCAAAATTACTGGATGATCCTGAGACCGTGACATTTGACAGATGACGTCACTTGCTTCTGCCAGTTGGTTTTCTCTCGGCTTGTTGCTGCTGTCAGACGCGGCGAGTGCCTTTGCCGTGCAGCCGTCTTCACCCCCGTTGTTGGCTTTGGCCCCTTTGGCCTGCCGAGTCGCGAAGGTCTTTGCGAGGATGGAGATGCCTATGACAGGTCAGTGCGGGCATCTAATCGTTGGGGGTACCGTCTATCTCTTTTTTGCTTTTGTCAAAATTCCTTGCGATGTCAATCACAGTGACAGCGAGTATCCTTTCCGGCAGGTCGTCTATGATCCCACAAGCCAGCGTGCTGCCTCTGCCGATATAGAGTGCTTAGACCGGCATCCGTTCTCGCGCTTCGCACTCTGTTGAAGTAGAGCAATGAAGTAGCACAGCTGACATTCCGTCCATCAATACCAAAGAAAAGTCTATTAGTCCTGGTCACTTCACTATATTTCACAATTGCTACGGTCCAGCTTCATCAGGGAGAAGCGAAATTGCTGCCTTGAGGCAAATGAAATCCCATACCAGATCATGAGAATCACATTCATATAACTATCCTCCGAGAATTGAAGAGAACAGACATCATTACTACCATGACGCCATTCATACTTCATCATCCCACCACATTTCTCATCCATCCTATCATCTCACCACATGTCTCATCTAGTCCACCATCCTTTCCCCCTTCGACTTCTTCACTTCTTCACATCTACCACCTCGTCGAACACCTAAAGCTCATCGCCGCATCATTAATCCCAATATATCTCAAATATCTCCACCCAGGCTAAACAGTGCCTCTCTCTCCAGCCGAAGGCGCACAGTTCCAGTTCCTACCATCAACATCAGCGCTCCATTCCACTCCCCTCCCTCCTCACCCCTCACCCCAAAGAGACAAAGCACAGAAATAAACTTACGTATACAGAACGCAAATCAACTGCTTATCCGGCCTCGAAGACGTGATTCGTTGGCCTAGCCATCGACTAGGTCATCTGTTCGTTCATTGCAGTCAGCATAATTCCCCATTCCCCATCATCCCAAAGAGGCAGAGAATTTACAACATGGCCCAGGAGTAGCCTCCATATTCAGACACCGTCCCGTAAAACACAAATCATAGCAATTATAGAAGTGGTATTGGCTCCAGCGCTTCTCGACCCCATCCCCATTAACATCTCTAGCGGAAATCGAGGCTTCGTTCGACTCGCGCACGTCGATTGGAGGGAGGTCTTTAAAGTTGGAGAAGGGAGTGGTGCTGTTGTAATCGATGCCTGGGTGTAGGAGGTGGAGGTTGGGTTACTGCCCGGTGCTGGGTGGGAAGGTTCTGGAGCGGCGCTGATTGAGGAAAGGAAGGCTAGGGATAGGAGGGTGAGAGTGGTAGTTAGGAAGTGCATTGTAGGTGGGTAGTGTTGTTGGTTAGTGAGGAGAGGGACTTGTGCACGCAGGATCGAAAGGAGGAATCTGGAAGGCAGGAAGTAGAATCTAGATTCGATGGAGAGGAGGTCTAGAACGCAAATCAAGTGCTTGTCTTATACTTGCTGCTCCGCTTTCACTCTTTTCTGCTATCATTTTGGATATCAATAGCATCTTGCAGGTTCTTGTGGCGCTCTACTCTCGCTTTTTCATAATTGAGATGTCTGAGATGCATGCAGCTACGTTACGTTCAGTTGCTCGATTCGGCTTCGATGTGGGGAAAATGTTTCTTCTATTTGAGTTAAATAGAAATGCGGGGTTCTTTATTGTGGAAGGCCTCGCTATTTACTTGGACCTGGATTTGGGAATGAATAAAATGTGGGGTTTCTTTGTGCTGAAGCTTGGCTTGAGGAAGGTACCACGTGTAGATTTAAGAGTTGAAAGGTTGGAATACGGAAGCTTTCTGAATTCTGTACCTTACCCTTGAGTATCTCAAGTTCGTGAGTATGTTACATGCAAGTCGCGCGTCTGGTTGGTGGTGTTTTGAGAATAGTTTTGTGTTGAGGGGCAGAGGCTGACACAAGGGAGAACCATTTTCCAGAATCCTACTACAATCGAGACTGGGTGGAAAGACTTCTTATTGCGTCGTGAGACTGTTCTTTAGTGTTCAGTGATTGAAAAGAGATTCTCTGTTTAACGTTCTTCGTTATTATTTTCTATTTGGGGTTGTGGAATATGGCTTGTCCTTGCTTTCTTGGCAAGAACTTCAATACCTGTTCTCAATGGCAACCCGCAATGAGAAAATCTCTCACAGTAATAGTTTCTGCGTTTTCAAAATGTCTTCCTCTTCATTTAACTAAGCTATTTTATTCACTCACGAGCCCAAATTTCCATCACATGACGTTCATCTCAAGATTCCAAAATCCGAAACGCGACCCGCCATCATCCCAAACACTCTAACCTCACAGTTTCATTTACCGATTACGGCTCCCCTTTCCGGAATTCAGTGATTCCAAAGTCGAGTTTGATTTGATAAGATGATCTGCACGGTCTCGGCTGATACTTCTCTGATATGCAGGCTCTTGGTGGTGATCCTGTCATTTGAATGAGTCGAGAAGGTCGAGGTCCACTTTGCAGGAAGCGAGTACTCCTTACTGTGTGGAAAAGGCTTCGGGATGTGGAATCAAAGAAGATTCCATCATGAGATGGAACACTTGGTATTTACTTTCATGCTTGTTCTGGGTAATGTCAAGTTCGTGTTGGTGGGAGTTGAAGATATAAGGGTGAAGTATTTCCTTTGTAGAATAAACCAAGCTGGTCTTTCCGTACATTCTTTCAAAAGCACAAGCAAGCTCTTGTCGATACCTCCATTCGCACGCTCTTTTCAAAATCTGAACATTCAGTAATTCCAATCCTCATTATGGTCTCCTCGTCCTTCATCATAGCGAGCTTCGCCTTGCTACTTACGGCAGCAGCCTCTCCCGTTACCATTCCACTTGGCACCTCAGGCCAATCCCTCACAATCAGCTCAGACGGCCAAACCATATCCATGGACGGACGATCCATCAACCTCAGTCAAGCAATGAGCGGTTCAACCGCCTGCTCAGGAACCAAGAAGGGCTCACACTCACCCAAGAAAAGCTCTGGAGCAGCAGCAAGCTCCACCTCCGCATCTTCGACAAGCCCAAAAGCTATATACTTCATGACAAACGCCGCCAACAACTCAATCGTCGCACTGAACGTAGCAGCAGATGGAACCTTGACCGATGGCTCCATCACGGCCACTGGAGGAGCTGGCATGAGCGGCGTGGACTCAACTGGTGCGCCGGCGGCACCAGACGCGCTGTTTAGTCAGGGGTCTGTGAAGGTTGCTGGAAATGTAAGACCCTCTGTTTCCAATATGAGCAAGACTTTGTCCTTTTGATTCAGATTATCCTATCCACTTAACCCAGATCCTCTTATCATCTCACCCCGCTTTCCCATAGTCCTCCATCACTAACACACTCCCAGCTCCTCGCCGCCGTCAACCCCGGCTCCAACACCCTCTCCCTCTTCTCCATCTCCTCCACCAACCCAACTGACCTTACACTCCTCGGCACCCCAACCTCAACGCTCGGCTCGTTCCCCGTCAGCGTCGCGCTCTCTTCCTCTCTCTCCCTCGCCTGCGTCGCCAACTCCGGAAGCACAGCCGGCGTAGCCTGTCTCTCCATGTCCCCAACCACCGGGCTCTCCCCACTCGACAAAGCACTCCGCCCCTTCGCCATAAACCAAACCACCCCCCCAAGCGGACCCTTAAACACTGTCTCCCAAGTCTTCTTCAGCAGTGATGATTCCGTCCTGTTTACTACCGTGAAAGGGGATCCTACCGTTAATAACACAGGCTTCCTGTCCGCGTTCCCAGTCACCAATGGTGCGGTCTCCATGACCGAGACGAGGAGTAGTCCGGCCGGGACGGCAGTCCTATTTGGCACTGCCTTGGTGCCGAATAGCACGTCCATCTTCGCGACAGATGCATCATTTGGATCCGCTACACTTTCGGTATCTTCCGACCTCACAGCACAAGTCTCCTCGGACACCAAGATCGCTGACCAGAAAGCCACGTGCTGGGCTACGATCTCGGACGCTACAGGGACTGCGTTCGTCACCGACGTGGCCGTTAACCACCTCGTGGAAGTTAATCCGTTGACGGGGCAGCTAGTCAAGGAGTTGAATTTGACTAACGGGAATCCGGGCATGATTGATCTGGTTAGTGCGGGGAAGTTCGTGTATGCGTTGAGTCCGGGGAATGCGACTACGAAGGCTGCGGTGACGGTGTTTGATGTTGGGGGTGGGAGTGGGAGTAAGTCCTCCTTTATGGAATGAGAGGGTATGATGCTAATTTGATGTGTGAGTAGCGGCGAAACAGATTCAGAATTTTGCTCCTGCGGGAGTCCCGGATAGTGCGCAGGGGATGGCGGTTTATTGAAATGATGTGGCCTGAGGAGTTAAGCGGTGTTGAGAATTTGGGAGAATTTGGTGAAGCTCGATATATTGTAGAACAAAAATAGTTTTCTTCCATCGAAGATGGCTCAGACAATGGAAAGGGATTGGAGAGGTCTTATGTAACAATTGACATTCAGAGAATGCCCAAAAGAGAGGTCCAAAAGATTTGAATTATAGAGTGAAGATGGAACTAAATTCGACTAATCTCATAGTCATGTTGAAGCTAAGTAGAGGAAAATGATGATGGAGAATGGACATATAGAGGAAGCTGTAAAAAGGTTAAATATCCTGGAGGTTATTCTTTAGTACTGAAAAGACTATAATACAACGACAAAACAACTTCAACTTGGCTCCCTCGATCCGCTCAACGACGTTTCATTGTTGCTCGAACTAAATTATAAGACATGGTTTGTCCTCCTGTTTTCAACACCACTAAATGTCACTTGACATCCAGTATCTCCTAAGTTTCAAATATAACTCTCGTGGAAAGTATGTGAACGTAAAAGAAGGGTGTGTGACGAAAGTACGATCCCAGCGCAGCAAAGCTTTGGAAAGGTGAAAGTCCAAACCGGTGGAGCCGCGTCAGGTCATTTTCTAGGAACACTTATGAGGGCCAGGAGAGAAGTTGGGAATTCTGCTCCGGTGTGACAAATACGGTTCCAGAGGAAGGAAAATGTAGACCAGAAGCACTCGTTTCCGTCCAGTATTGAGATATCACAGTCCGGAGGAGAGATCAGGAGCACACTCCTTCCAGAATAAACCACACCATGTAAAGAAACACAAATGTTGGCGAATTTAGCTCTCATTCCTTGAGATAATGCACAAACCATATATCGTGCAACGCTAAGCCTCTGCCATCATGAAGAATCATCCCAACCGCAAAGAAACCCAGACGCAAAACCCCCAAACCGAAAGTTTAGATAGTTGTCTCGTATGCGATCGGAACGACGGTCTCTGGTACATTCTCCTTCATCGAAATGGTCCGCGCCTCTCGTGGCATAGCTGGTTGTCTCTTCAAGTGGATGTGGGTGCCCTCGGCCTTTGCCTTCTTCTTTAGCTCGGCGTTATTCTTAACTCTACGGACAAACTCCTCTCGTGATCGGGACAGGGAAACGTGCTCGACTCGAAGGTTGACGCGCTTCTCGATGTACCGGTGCTTGACCTTCTTGTAGATGATGACACCAACTGCGCTCTTTGTGACGTTGTAGACGACGCCAGTCTTTCCGTGGTAGACCTTGTGTGGCATACTGTTGAATTGTAAGTAAGAGTCCCAATTCCGCCCATTTGCCCTCTGGGTCCTCGAAATCGAATTATGCTGTGGTGTGGATTGTGACTGACCCCTTCTGAACGGCACCGTTTGCCTTGATATCAACAATATCTCCGACCCTGAAAAGTATTATTAGTATTGAATCCTGCCCTCCTCCTTTGGCCATTCACTCACTTGTATTGGCGCAGATATGTGCTCAACTTGATCATACCATGATCACGGAAGTTTCTCGAGAACGCATACTACACATTGCCAGTCAGTCGTTGTCGCAAAGATTTCAAGATTGCTGGGAACATGAGAGGTCTTGGGTATCGCCCTCAACTTCATCCAGCCGTGAGTTCTTTGACGTACCCGAGTACCGGCTCTGAGACCTGCTGGGTGACCCATGGCGACGTTATTTGGGGTTGAGTTTGTCGAGAAGGATGTCGTTGCGGATTTCGATTTTACTGTCCTTCAAAATGGTCGCAGAAAATCAACAGTGTGCGCTTTAGCGAGGCGCTTAACCACTTTTGGAAAATAAAAAGCGGCAGTAAATCTTGATATTTCAAAATACCTTTGGTACCAAAGATATTTTAAATTCTTCAATGACTCTAGGTCTATTCGCCGTTCATTCGGCATCTTCATTGCTTCCAAATATTTCACGATTCTAAGATATTTGGGACGCAGTAATCTTCTACTTAGTGCCGCTTTTTCTATCCCGCATAGTGGAAGGTCAGGTGAGACGCACGCTAAGGAAATCGCACACTTTCAATTTTGAGGGAAATATTTCTTTCTCGAACATCATCTCGACAACTCGACAACAACGTCAAGATGGCGCCCCGCTCGTACTCGAAAACCTACAAGGTAAGAAAAAGCACACTCTTTGTCTCCCACTCCTTTCAACCCCGTCCCAACCTAGCAAGATTCTACTCTCACAGCGATACTTTGGAATATTTTTTGAATAGTAGCATGCTAACTCCTCGATCGTGTAGGTTCCTCGCAGACCCTTTGAGTCTGCTCGTCTGTAAGTTGGCCACTGTTCTAGAGCTTGTCTCTGAACATGTCATTGATTATGTCCTAGGGACTCCGAGTTGAAGCTCGTCGGCGAATATGGTCTGCGCAACAAGCGTGAGGTCTGGCGTGTCCAGCTCACCCTCTCCAAGATTCGTCGTGCTGCCCGGTACGTTTTCTCACTATTAATTGGAAATCAATTGCTGACGTACAAATAGTCAATTGCTCACCCTCGATGAGAAGGACCCCAAGAGACTCTTCGAAGGAAACGCCCTCATTCGCCGTCTCGTCCGTGTTGGTGTTCTTGACGAATCCCGCATGAAGCTCGATTACGTGTTGGCCTTGAAGATTGAGGATTTCTTGGAGCGTCGTCTGCAAACCTGTGTCTACAAGCTCGGTCTCGCCAAGTCTATCCACCACGCTCGTGTTCTCATCCGTCAGAGACATATCCGTGTTGGAAAGCAGATCGTCAATGTTCCATCTTTCGTTGTTCGTTTGGACTCCCAGAAGCACATTGACTTCGCGCTGAGCTCGCCATTCGGTGGTGGACGTCCTGGTCGTGTTCGCAGAAAGAAGGCCAAGGCCGCCGAGAAGAAGGATGGTGGTGACGATGCTGAGGAGGATGATGAGGAATAGATGCATACACACTGCTTGCATATTGGTGGCTCTGGCGTGCAGATATGGCGTGATGATTCTGGCTGAATTTCGAGTGTAAATTATACCTCGAGGCGTTAACAGAGTTCATTGCAAGCATCTTTCGGCTTTCTCTCATGAAAATTTCCAATTTGATGTGATGCCTCTCCATGCTGTTACTTGATCATGGCTGCGATACATAGTCTCTCAGTTACCCTGGACTTTCGTACTAGTCGACTTAAAGTTTCTTCTGCAAAATCACTTACTAATCATACCAAAGGATAGTCCCAGAAGAAAGCAGTTTCTGGGATTCAAAGCCGTACTCGAAAAATGCTCACTATCACTAGCAGTTTGACAAGTTTGCAATGCAAATGAAACTCAGTCTCGACGAAGGATTCTCATTTTAGTGAATTCCGGGAACTCTTCCGTAATGCTAGACTCCGTCCCTATGCAGCCTTCAGAGACGCCAGCTAACAAAAATGCATGATATCTCTTACACTATTGCAAGAGCTCGTCCTTGCCTAGAAACCCAGCCATGGGATCATTAGCCGCTGTCCGTTTCCTCCTATACTCATCCATATCCTCTTCAGTGACATCGCCCTTCATCTCCCCAACTGTCCGCTTCTTAACCACCATCGAATGATCCGAGTCACCCTTGTCCTTCTCAGTCTGCTCATTTGATGGCCACTCAACCATCTTGGTAGGTTCATCTGCTCCAAAGCCTGTCCGAAGCTTGTCTGCTTCTTCAAAAGCTTTCTTGCCTTCCTCTCCAGTGCAGAAAGAGTTCTTGATCGTCGAGTGACAGCAAGCATATCCCCATTTGAAGCTTGCCCACCAACTACCCCATACTGAAGTGTGATTGTTTATGAGAATATCCTCGGGATACTTCGATTTGGCTATAGCTTTGGGGGCTCCCTTGATAGCACCGGACTCGTCGTATTCCACATATCTCTCAGATTCCACAACAGCAGCTGCACGCAGCTTGGCAGCGGCTGGGTTGACCTCTCCACCATACTTCTCCAGCAGCATCTTCTTATGGGCTTGCCGTTTTGCCTCTGCCTCCTCCTTCTCCTTCCTTCGGTAGTATTCCCCTGATGTTGGGTTTGCTTGCAGATGTAGCTTGGTATCCCCAGCCTTTTCTTGAGACTCCCATGCATACTTTTGTGCTTTTTCAAACTCCGCAGCATCTCCTGAGGCCCTCATGAATCCTTCCTCCGCAACCAATGCAGCAGCGGTATCAGCTGTGGCTCCACTATCAACCATGGATCTCGTCTTGGGGTCATATTTCGCCGAATCTAGATCCAGGTTCAAGAGGTACTTAGCCGTATCCTCTCGAATCCGTAGCTGTTTGGTGGAGGTCGCCTGCTGTCTCCCCATGTCTGACTCTTCCGCATACTTCGTACCATCCTCTCCTTCGTCCTCCTCGTCGCCCTTTGCTGCTTGGGCCTTCTTCAGCTCCTCCATCTCAGCATATTCATCGATAACAGCTTTGTACTCCTTGGGATCATAGCCGTTCCACCGATCCCTCTTCGCATCCCAGCCCAAGCTCACATCTTGAACAACCTCGTCCGCCTGTATGTCTTTGCCAGTCCACTTTGCGCCTTTAGCTCTTGGTCGGCTTAAGCACTCCTTGGTCTTGTGTGTCATAGCGCCACAGTTCTCGCATGCGCCTTTGCGAAACTTGGTCGCGGCAGGACCTAGTTTCTTGCCTCGATCGTACCATTTTGACTGATCTGATTGTGCTTTCTGTAGACGCTGATGCTCGAGGTAGTCGGTATTGTCGTCTTCGCCGATGTAGAAAGGCTTCTTCGAGATGAAAGAGGGAATGTATTCGTTGGCCTCTTTATTCGCCGCGGAGGGAGCGTTCGGCTTTCGAGGCTGGGCACCTGCTGGAGGCATCTTGAAGAGTATGTACTGTCGAAAGAGAAAATGCCTTAGAGAGTGTGGGGAAGGAGGTTTTGGGGGCAATCTTATCGGGAACTTTTAGCGTCCCATAATCACGTTCCACCACCGCGTCAGCCAACAACATACAACGGTACCAGCCAACCTTGCTTTATGATGGCACTTAATGTTGCATTCATTCAACGATGATTTTACAAGATTACTTGGCTGAATATCTCATCCATTATGGATCTATTCCGAGTCAGGCTGAACTGTGTAGACCACTACCAGTCTATACCTACCAAGTTTGACCCGCTGCTCAGGAATAACATCAAGCCATCGCAAGTACATAAGGAGCCCAAGGTCCCAGTGATTCGAGTCTTTGGGGCTGCTGAAACTGGCCAAAAGGTGTGCGCCCACATTCATGGCGCGTTTCCGTACCTCTATATCGAATATACTGGGAGCCTCGTTCCTGATGAAGGTACGGACTGAGCACGCATACTAGCTTCATCTATTTTAACAAACAATCCAGTCGGTGCCTACATTCATCGGTTGCATCTCTCTATTGACTATGCTCTTGCTGTGTCATATCGGCGTAATTTCAACGATGGGAACGCCAAATTCGTTGCCCGGATTACTCTCGTCAAGGGAATTCCGTTCTATGGCTTTCATGTTGGGTATCGGTACTACCTAAAGATTTACATGTTAAATCCAATTGTCATGACGCGCCTGTCTGATTTGCTACGGCAAGGCGTCATTATGAAGAAAGTCTTCCAGCCATTTGAAGCTCATCTTCAGTACATCCTCCAATGGATGACGGACTACAACTTGTACGGATGCGGCTATATCGACTGTAGAAAGGTCAACTTTCGAAGTCCGGTCCCTCAGTATGAGGAAATGGCCAGTCTTGCTAATTTTTGGCATGACCGTTCGATTCCCGCTGAACTTGTGACTGAAGAATCCACCCTCCCCAGAGTGAGCCATTGCTCTATTGAGGTAGACATTTGCGTTCAAGACATAGTCAATCGACAAGATGTGAAGGCGCGGCCTTTGCATCATGATTTCGTTGAGCGTCTTAATCCCTTACCTCCAGATGAGAAATTGGTTCACAGCATGGCTGGCCTGTGGAGAGATGAAACAAGGCGGCGCAAGTCCCGAATGGTCAATCCCGCCCCTGGAAGCAGCCCATTTCCACCAGAGGTGTTGATATCAATGTCAGCAGAACCTCGGAACTCTCAGCCTGGAGGATGGATCCATGAGGAGGAGTATCGAGAAATTGTGATGTCACTGATCCAGGACGAGAAGAGTAAGAGTGATGGCGCAAAGATATCTTTCAACTCTTTCGTCAAGAGGTCTTCGTTGGAATCTTCAGTGAGAACAACCTTAGAATCAGTCGAGGACCTATATCCTGAAAATCTGCGGCCGGCTCTTGGTCTGACTCCTGGTGTCAAATCGACAGTGGCTGATTATGACATGAATGAACCGGAAGAGAGGGAGGTTGATGAGAATCGTATACTTGGTTTTATGAATAATGCCGATGATGATGACGACTTTGCTTACGATGATGATGAAGACATAATGAGAGAGATTGAATTCTCCCAACAGAAGCGCGAAGACAAAGTCGAGGAGAAGTATCTCGATTCAAAGGATGCCGAAAAGCCGGAACACGACATCGATGATGAATCCCGGCCCGGTGGTGAACATTACGGAGCGCAGTTCCTTGATCCGGCCGAAGTCAATGGCTTAAGCGATTTTACAAGCTCGCCAGAGGCTGGTGCTGGAATAGAGATTCCAGTCACAGTCCCTACAGCGCTTGGTGAAAGCGTGAGCTCCCCGAACAGCGAGTCTCCGCTCTACCAGTCACACAAGCCAGAGATTCCTGGCGTTCTAAATAAAGACTTGAAGCGCTCAGAGTCGCCGAACGACCTGAATACCATATACAGCAAACGTCAAAAGATTGTCCCGGAGATGGGCTCCAAGGCTTACTCTCGCAACGCATTGCCAACCACGAGCAAAAAAGCTTCTCAAGAATCTCTGAAAGCAACTGACAATCCTTCATCGCAACCTACGAAGTTTCCCGTTGTGAAAGATCCACAAGATATTACATCCGTTTTGAAGTTGAGCCAAAAGAGTTCTTCTCAGCCCACTCCCTCCAAGAACAAGAAACCTGTCTCATTTGAAGCTTTTTTCTCCTCTCAAGGCCCAGGCGGAAGCCAAGCAACGGCTACAATTAGCCCGAGAGTCGGTTCCGGCCCGAGTATGCCTTCAACGCCTATAGTCAGTGTTATGAAGAATATGAGAAGCAAGTTTGGGAGGCCTGGTGATGGAGTCATTCTTGCATTGGGTGGCCCTCCACCCTCACACAATTTTGTTTTGTCCACCATGCAGGATTTCAACCTCCCACCAAAAATATATCAGGATGCTTTCTACAGTAACGAGCTGGATGTCCCTGAGCGAGCAAGAGAATGGGCTGGAAGAGAATTCAAGCTGGAAAGCTTGACTGTCCCCTTTCTACCTGAGTTTGACCCTACAGGTACTTCCGCCGCAAGCTTCGGAGAAAGGAATGGCATCATACCAGATCGTCTGAACGAAGAGAAGCTTTACGAACAACAACGCCGCAAGTGTGGACTGCGAAGCTGGGCTATTGCGGAACCGCCTCCCACATATGCCGAAGTAGCTGAATGGGCTCGAAAGGAAAACGCGGAAAAGGTGGCAAAAGATCTGAAGAGAGCCACTTCAAACCAAGCCCGTGCCAGCCCACGAGAGAAGACTAAGCTGTCACAGATTGAGGGACCTACTCAGAAAAACAAGCACGACTTCAAATACATGCAGAACCAACAAACAACTAGCGTTAAGCACGAGGCACAGTACATGAGCACAATGAGCCTAGAGATCCACGTCAATACACGAGGGGCTTTTCTTCCCAATCCCGAGGAGGACGAAGTACAGTGCCTCTTCTGGTGCTTGCAATCAGATGAAAAAGGCTTGGAGAGCAATGGGAGTACGGACAGCACGCATCTGGGCATTGTTGTACTCTCTGAGGATGGTGAAATGGCTCAGAAGGTCGCTCGGCAGGTCAATGCCGAGATTCAAGAGGAGTCCTCCGAGCTTGATCTTATAATCCGAATGGTGGAGATCGTACGACAATATGACCCTGACATCTTGACGGGCTACGAAGTCCACAGTGGCTCCTGGGGCTACCTCATCGAGCGTGCCCGGCTAAGGTACGAATACAACCTTTGCGACGAATTCTCTAGAATGAAGGCCCAATCACATGGACGATTCGGGAAGGAGAACGACAAGTGGGGATTCAACCATACTTCCACAATCCGTGTGACAGGAAGACATATGATAAACATCTGGCGAGCAATGCGAGGTGAACTTAACCTACTCCAATACACCATGGAGAATGTCGTCTTCCATTTGCTTCACCGCCGAATTCCTCACTTCGCCTGGGCGGACTTGACGAGATGGTACACAAACAACAAGCCGAGAGACCTGGCTAAAGTCCTCAATCACTACATGAGACGAGCCCAGTTAGACTTGGAGATCCTTGAGAAAAACGAGTTGCTGCCGAGGACAAGTGAGCAGGCTCGACTGCTAGGTGTAGACTTCTTTTCTGTCTTCTCCCGTGGATCACAGTTCAAAGTGGAATCCCTCATGTTTCGAATTGCGAAGCCGGAGAACTTCCTCCTCGTTTCTCCGAGCAGAAAGCAGGTTGGCGGTCAAAATGCGCTCGAGTGCTTGCCTTTAGTCATGGAACCCCAGAGCGCCTTCTACAACAGCCCCTTGCTCGTCCTCGACTTTCAGAGCTTGTATCCCAGCGTTATGATCGCCTACAACTACTGCTATTCCACTTTCCTTGGGAGAGTAGTCAACTGGCGCGGTACAAATAAAATGGGTTTCACAGAGTATAGAAGACAGGAGCGGCTTCTGGAGCTGCTCAAAGATCATATAAACATTGCACCAAACGGGATGATGTACACAAAACCGGAAATCAGGAAGTCGCTTTTGGCCAAGATGTTGACGGAGATTCTTGAAACTCGGGTTATGGTGAAAAGCGGAATGAAGGTTGATAAAGAGGACATTGCGCTCCAGCGTCTTCTCAACAACAGACAACTGGCCCTCAAACTCATTGCCAACGTTACTTATGGATATACTTCTGCCTCGTTCTCTGGCCGTATGCCATGCTCCGAAATTGCCGATAGCATTGTTCAGACTGGCCGTGAGACGCTCGAGAAGGCTATTGCTTTGATACACTCCGTAAAGCGTTGGGGCGCTGAGGTGGTATACGGTGATACAGACAGTCTGTTCATCTACCTGAAGGGTCGCACGAAAGATCAGGCGTTCGATATCGGCGAAGAGATTGCGAAGACGGTCACGAACGTGAATCCGCGGCCAGTGAAGCTCAAGTTTGAAAAAGTCTACTTGCCATGCGTTCTGCTCGCTAAAAAGCGCTACGTGGGATTCAAGTACGAGAACAGGAACCAAGCCGAGCCGGATTTTGATGCAAAGGGAATAGAGACTGTCCGGCGAGATGGCACTCCTGCTGAGCAAAAGATCGAGGAGAAAGCACTGAAACTTCTATTTCGTACTTCTGATCTTAGTCAGGTCAAGAGCTACTTCCAGAAGCAATGTGAGAAGATCATGAAGGGGTCAGTCTCCGTGCAGGACTTTTGTTTTGCCAGAGAAGTCAAGCTTGGGACATATAGTGATAAGGGGCCGCCACCACCTGGTGCTCTCATCAGCACGAAACGCATGCTGGAGGACGCTCGTGCAGAACCCCAATATGGTGAACGTGTGCCATACGTTGTCATTACTGGAGCACCAGGGGCTCGACTGATCGATCGATGTGTTGCGCCTGAAGAGCTACTCGAAAACGACCACTGCGAGCTTGACGCGGACTATTATATCTCCAAAAACCTCATTCCCCCGCTGGAAAGAATTTTCAATCTCGTTGGAGCAAATGTCCGCAACTGGTACGATGAAATGCCCAAAATCCAACGCATCCGCCGCGTTGACGCAAATATACAACTTCAAGGACAATCAAAAGAGCTGGCGGTCAATAAGAAAACGCTCGAGTCATACATGAAGTCCTCCTCGTGCTTAGTGTGCAAGGAGAAGCTCGAGATCGAAGGTCCAATCTGTCCCAAGTGCCTAGCAGATATTCCAAAGTCGCTGCTATCGTTGCGCACGAGACTAAATGGTGCGGAAAGAAGATTCCTCGATCTTCAAAAGGTCTGCCAAAGCTGCTCTGGAATATCACCTCTGGATGAGGTGAAATGCGATAGCAAAGACTGCCCAGTATTCTACACAAGAACCAGGCAAAATGCTCGGCTGAAGATGGAGAGGGCAGTTGTTGAGCCTGTGATAAAGGAGTTGTCTGGTTATGTTGTAAATATGGCTGATTTGGAATGGTAATAGATGCTGATGTCAAGGAGTTGCGGGGACAAGGCTGGCTTGGATCAATTGCCAGCTTGATACTGGGTGCATAGCGGGGCCTGGGCATGGGGAATGGAGTCATCAGGTTTTCGGAGATACTTTCTGAGTAACAATGACTCTATGATATATAATTGTAAGATTAGAATTGTGACAGTAAGACCTTTGGAATTGATTGTCTGTGATACAGAGCTTCCTACGCTCCCACTTCCTTATCTTAAAATCGCCGCCCTCTGGTATTTCATCGAGGAAAGATGCTTGATTTTGGACGTATCCAAGGCCCTTTGATGAAGCCTCTGGCTGCTCGTAACGGCGGAACGTGGAAAGTCTAGGCTGCGTGGGGCATGGTTTCAGCGACTCGCGAGGCGCCGAGAAACATCAGGCTGACGTACTGGGTAAATCAGGTTCAAGCTGTCCTCACCTGTGTTATGTTCAGACAACTGAACAGCTACAGCTCCCCACTCTTTCGACATTGAAATGCCATAATGGGCATTCTGGGGTTTCTCTTCGTTTACATTCTTGGAGGGATCACTTTCATACCCTTGGTTATCGTTGCGGTCCTTGCGCATGCTCATTACACCTTTCCCATCCGTGACGATAAAGCTCAAGAACCCAACATAAACTCGATTGTCGAACCAGGAGATGATGTCAATGCTATCAAACGAGCGCAGAGGACGCTGGGGGAGAAATTCCAGCCTGGGAAAGACAGCAATCCTTCAACATTCTCGGGATACTTCTCTGTCACCCGTGAATTCATACCAGGTGCGCCGTTCCAAGGAAAGCCACCGGAGCGAAGCACACCCATAGGGACTACCAGCATATCTGCACCGAGTCCAAGTGTGTATCAGAGCATGTACAGGAGCATATTTGATCGAAAGCCTGTCAACAACCCGCTTGATAACAAATCTGCAGGGAAACCTCAGAGGAGGAGTGGCAATGTTTTCTATGTGGTTCTCAGGTAAGCCTTGCTGATGCTTACTGTTGGAAGCGTTTTGAACGAAGACTGATCATCTGCGGAGGCATGGCCACCTAATGCTATTCGATGACGAGGAGCAGCTCGAAGTTCGACATGTCGTGTCTCTCGCCCACCACACTGTCTCGGCCTATTCTGGGGAGGGAGAACCTCCAGAGGGGGAGCTATTTATCAAGAGGAACGCTCTTCGTCTTTCGAGGAGGGAGGATGTTGGACAGCTCACACCAGATGGCAAAGCTTCGAGGCCATTCTACTTCTTTTCAGAGCATTGTTCAGAGAAGGAGGACTTCTATTTTGCATTATTACGAAACCAGGAAAGGAGCCCGGATGCCAAATATAACCCGCCGATACCTCTACACTACGAGGTAAAGGATATTATAACGTTGGTGCAACGGCTACACTCCTCGGAAGAACATTTACAGACAAGATGGGTCAATGCGATTATTGGGAGAATATTTCTCGGCCTGTACAAAACCTCCGACGTGCAAAACTACGTCAGATACATAATCACCAAGAAGATTTCAAGGGTGAAGACACCCTCGTTCCTCTCGAAAATCTCTCTCCGAAACATAGACATGGGCGAGGCGGCCCCCGTGATTACGAATCCTCGACTTAAGGAATTGACCGTGGATGGGGACATGGTTGCAGAGGCGGATGTGAAATATTCTGGTGGCTTTCGACTTGAGGTTGCAACCACTGCTCGCATAGACCTTGGTACACGATTCAAGGCTCGAGAGGTCAGTCTCCTACTAGCCATCATTGTCAAGAGAGTTGAAGGACATGCCATGATTCGTATCAAACCCCCGCCGTCCAACAGGATCTGGTTGACCTTCTCGCCCATGCCAAAAATCGACATGACGATTGAGCCAATCATCAGTCAGAGGCAAATCACATATACCTTGATCTTACGTCAAATTGAAAACCGAATTAAGGAAGTCATTGCAGAGTCTTTGGTATTCCCGTTCTGGGATGACTTCCCATTTTTCAATACTCGAGGTAAAACTTGGAGAGGGGGCATTTGGGCAGATGAAAACGAGGTCAAGCTCTCGGATGACCCACAAACCGCTGCTGTTCAGGAAGGCGACGTGGATGAGGTTGAGCATCTTGAGAACGAGGAGGTGATAGAGGCCCTTCCGCAAATGGAGAAGAGTATGAGTACGCCTTTGGTAGACACATCACCACTGCATGCCAGAAAAGGAGCTAAATCAGCATCAAATTTGCATTCCAAGGCCTCGGGCTCCTCAACTAGTGTTGATACGCGCTCGTCAATTCCCTCAATCCCCGAGAAGCCAAGAGCACTTCGATCAGGATCCTTTGCGAGCGCGTCTTCGCCGATCGTGAGCACTGACGCTACACATGCTGATGCCTTCAAGGATTCTACTCCACCCGAGCACAGTCATGCAATGGCAGCAATATCGGCTCTGTCACAATCGCCTGCCCATAACCCTGTCGGATCTCCGTCGCAACCTTCAAGGCTGGAAAAACCGGCTAGCCAGTCGTCAGCGAGTTCTTCTATCGAAGAGAGGGATATGGACAACGAGTTGACGCCTCAGCCATCCGTGAAGACTCCACATGTCGATAAGCTTTCGAGTGTGGACAGTAATACAAATACCGATAGTCTTCCAACTACTGATGACCGATCAAGTCTTGATACCTATCCTCGCAGCCCGGCTAGTATGAGCAATGCCTCTTTCAAGTCAAGCGCTCCATCCACGAGGTCCTTCGGATCTTTCGGGCGCGACGCCAGACGGGAGAACTCTACTTCGTCCTCCGGGAAGTCCTCCACAACTGAGAATAAACGGCTAACCTTGGCCGCTGTCACCAATGCTGCTGCGACAGCCAAACAATGGGGATGGAACGCCATTCAGGCTCGCCGAGGGGAACAAAGAGGTGGGCCTTCGGATGACGGTCCCCGTCAACCAATGGTGTTGGGACGAGGCCAGCCGCTACCTCCACCAGGCGTTCCGCTTCCACCTCCTAGCAAGAAGACTAAGACAGCCCCTATTCCAATGCCAAAAAGGAAGCCTTTGCCTCCTCCAAATATGGCACCAGATTTACCGCAAAGGTCTCGGGGCGATTCAAATGGAGTCAGTACCCCATCAAGTGCTACCCCGCCACCTCCTCTTCCTAAACGAAGAAGCCGTGAAGACATGAAAGACAGCAGCGGAACAAGTGGAACAGCTGATGATGGAGATGGTCTGCTTGTGGTTGCAGCTCCGGCTGTTGACTCTGAACCGTCAACGCCAATGGATGAACACACTCCTGCCTATATGCCGCCATGGGTCGACGATGTGGACGAAGAGGAAGAGCAAGAGGAAGAGGGGGTAAAATCGTTATCAAAGCCGACACCAAACATGTCGCCGAAATCGACATCGCCTGTTGCTACAGATTTAGATCCACTGGAACCACCTCGCCTCCCCAAGAGACGACCAGTCCAGCGAGTGCTATCTACAAGCCCCGAAGAGGATAGTCATGAACTCCCAAGCTGGATGGCTGCACAAGAGGAGGAAGCGAGGGCGAAGAGCAATTTGGTTGATGAAGACAATGGCGTGATATGAAATTGAATATCAGGATGAAGCTAAGCTGTTTTCTCCGGTAATGGTCTGGATGCAGGAGGCACTACAGGTGTTGGATTATGACTCGAGTGTATGTGCGGCTCACGATCGTTGGCGTTGAATGGAAGCATTTCCGGAGTTCTGGGCGCTGGGAACTACCCCGAAATCGTCACAGCAGGTATATACAACTGCTGACTTTTTAGACACTGATAATGACCAAAACAATTTCTCTCCACGAGAACATGTGCATGCTCAGCTTTTTCAAGTGAGCTGCTTGACATCAATTCGACTATTGCCATTCGTGTCACTGTCAGAATCTCAAATGTTTTGTTCGGAAAAGTAGCTCAGCCACGTATGATTGAATATATATTATGCACGAGGAATAGTATCATGGGGCGAAACGACTCGGGAGAAACGCTGGTTCAGGTCAAGTCAGAAAGGAGATTAACTCTCTCAATGTTCAACTGTCCTGTGGGCATGCATGAAGCAAGACCTAAATCCCTCGATTTATGGTCCTAGCAGGAGAGTTTGTTGCCTCAAGGTAAAGCCAAGTCACTTCACCAGATCCCCGCATGTTCCTGCTTCGTTCTCGTCCGCAACATCATTCGCTCTTTCCTCTCAAATTAGAAGAAAGGCTTCATCACGATCCGAGTTTGGCTTTTCAAAATCAACTCATATAGTAAGGAAAGGAAGCAAGCTCTCTGGAAGCAAGTACACAAGACGTCGATATACTTCAAGTGGGTAGTCTTTGCTTGAACCCGAATCTCAGATATTATTCAAGTATGAGTGGGAGCAATTCTTATCTTCCTCATCAGTTAGAAAATTGTCATCACTCGCGCCTTCCTTCTCTTTCTGCGTTTCCTTTCTAGAATCTCTTCACTGTCACTTCCATTTCTTCGTGCTCGCAACATTTCACTGCGTCTCAGTGACATGTTGCTTAATAGTTGTTACTCCACAGAATTATCAATACTTTCGAAACCTACCTTAGAAGGTAATCGTTTCTGTGGGCAATGATTGAGTACGTTTAGCTACTTTCGAAGCTCCTCGCGCCCTATATGCTCATTAAAATTACTCTCTTGAACATGTCATATCTTTATTTCATCAGAATACAGAGACAGCTGACTGGAGACAAGCTCGGGCATTGTAACCGCATTGGTGAGGGTGAAGGAGGACCAGGATCGAGCCAAAGATAAACAGAAACGAGAAGCTGATCAGGCTGCTCAAGAAGGCAGTGTAACATTTCGGGACCTACTGGGTGAGTTTCTCCTCACTGTTACTGACATCTCACCAGAATCTTCTTCAGTCAAAGCCTCAAAGTCCCAAAGACCTCTTACATCTTCTCAGATCATCATCTCACCACCACAGGCAGGAGTCTTACACTGCATGCTCTCTGCACATCACTGCCACTCTGGATGAAGTTTCCCATTGCCATCTCTCTCCATCTTTGTCACCGCTCTCAAAGATTCTGCGTGAAATCATTGATTTGTTCCTGACGCGTCACGTTATCATGCCCTTGCCCTTGGGCAGCTTAAGCTCCCGCCTAACACCAAGCTACGCCACATTACGCAGCGATCGCTAAATCCACGTTGACCTCACTTGGCATCACCCAAGAGGACGTCTGCCTCAGCTTAATACCTCACCTCATCTACCTCCACATTCCTTTCGCAGATTGTTTTTTGCTTTTGCACTTCACCTACATCAGTCTGCGCGCTGAGCGCCCTTCAAAATGGCTCTCTCCTATGCCCCAACTACTCGAAATGTTGACCACACCAAGTTCGTCCCCTCAGAGCTTCCACTTCGTTCCTATTATGATGAACCCGCTCTCCGCTGATGCGCCATTCTAATCTGACTCTGCTACAGGTCCGAAAGTGAACTTGCGATCAACATCCGGAAGGCTACGAGTATCGAAGAGACCGCGCCCAAGAGAAAACATGTTCGGAGCTGTATCGTCTACACCTGGGACCACAAGTCCTCCGGGGCTTTCTGGGCCGGCATGAAAGTGTGAGGATTCCCATTTCTAGCAAGCTCACAAGAGAAAGCTGCTTGGTCCGAGGCAGCCGGAGAGCGCAACTTTGCAGGCTACCCGGAGCTGGAGAATACAGAGCTGACAATTGTGCGCACCAGGCAACCCATCCTTGCAGATGAAGTGCAGACTTTCAAAGCCCTAATTACCGTCCATAAAGTCCTCCAAGAGGGTCATCCGTCGACCTTACGAGAGGCTATGGCAAATCGAAGCTGGATTGATAGTCTGAATAGAGGAATGGCCGGCGAGGGTATTCGTGGATATGGTCCATTGATCAAGGAATACGTGCACTTCTTGCTGGCGAAGTTGTCGTTCCACTCGCAGCACCCAGATTTCAACGGCACATTCGAATACGAGGAGTATATCAGCTTGAAAGGAATTAACGATCCGAACGAAGGCTATGAGACTATCTCCGACTTGATGCTTCTTCAAGACCGAATCGAACAGTTCCAGAAGTTAATCTTCTCGCATTTCCGAAGTGGGGGAAATAATGAGTGTAGGATTTCGGCGCTCGTACCTTTGGTGACGGAGAGTTACGGAATATACAAATTCATCACCAGCATGTTGCGTGCTATGCACACGAGTAAGCTTTCCGCGTGCAATTCTCGAAAAGGTCCTAATTCGTTGCAGCAACTGGAGACGACGAAGCATTAGCGCCACTGAGAGAAAGATACGACGCCCAGCATTACCGTCTTATCAAATTCTACTACGAATGCTCGAACCTTCGATATCTCACAAGCTTGATCACTGTCCCGAAGCTCCCCCAAGAGCCTCCGAATCTCCTTTCAGAAGACGACTCTGCCCCACGCTTACCTGAAAGACCGAAGCAAGAAATCGAGAGACCAATCACCCCTCCACCAGCACCAAAGACTGAAGAACCTGACGATATTGGAGAATTCTGGAAGAATGAGCAAGCAAGGCAGAATAGAGAATATGAGGAGCAACAGAGAGTCTTGGAAGAACGACAAGCCCAACAGCTTTATGCTCAGCAACAGGCGCAATTACAAGCTCAGCGTGAGTTTGAGGAGCAACAGCGTCGCCTGGCGGAGCAGCAGAGGCGGGACCAGGAGGCTCTGCTGGCTCAGCAATTCCAGCAGCAAACTCAAGGTCGATTGGCGCAGCTGGAGCAGGAGAACTTCGATGCAAGAGCTCAGTATGCTCGGGACCAGCTTATGCTTCAACAATACGACCAGAAGATCAAGTCTCTCGAGGGCGAGCTGCAGCAACTTCAGCAGAGTTATGGCCAGCAGATTAGTAGTAAGGATGACCAGATTCGCGCTCTTCAGGAACAAGTTAACACGTGGCGGCAAAAGTATGAGGCTCTGGCAAAGCTGTATTCGCAGCTGCGTCAAGAGCATTTGGATTTGCTCAAGAATTATAAGAGCGTTCAACTGAAGGCCGCCTCAGCGCAAGAAGCCATCGACAAACGAGAGAAACTCGAGCGGGAGATCAAGACCAAGAATTTGGAATTGGCTGATATGATTCGCGAGAGAGACCGAGCGCTACATGACAAGGATCGTGTGGCTGGTGGTAATAAAGAGGAAGTCGAGAAGCTCAAGAGGGAATTGAGGATGGCTCTTGACCGGGCTGATAATCTTGAACGCAGCAAAGGCAATGAGCTGTCGTCTATGCTGTCCAAATACAATCGCGAAATGGCAGATCTTGAGGAAGCGCTTCGAAAGAAGTCGCGGGCCTTGGAGGATGTCCATGCAAAATATAGCGAGGGTGGTTCCGATGCTGAGCGCTTGCTGCGTGAGAAGGAGGAAGAACTTGATGTCTACAAGCAGAGCTTAGATGACGCCCTGCTCAAAGTCAACGAGTTGGAGACGTCTCGTGGTGCCACTGACCAAGCTTTGGATGGAGAGATCGACGCCATGCTCCTTTCCAACATTGCCAAGATAAACGACATCATTGATTCTGTCCTTCAAAGTGGAGTTCAACGTGTCGATGATGCACTCTACGAGCTGGACTCCTCCATGCAAGCTGGTAACCAGAATGCAACACCCTCTTATGTACTTTCCCAGATCGAAAAAGCATCATCGAGCGCGATGGAGTTCGCTACGTCCTTCAACAATTTCATCGCCGACGGACCAAATAGCACACATGCCGAGATCATTCGTACAGTTAACGTCTTTGCAAGTTCAATTGCAGATGTTCTGAGCAATACCAAAGGTCTCACAAGACTTGCTACTGATGATAAGAAGGCAGACCAGCTCACGAATGGAGCCCGACAATCTGCTCTCTCGACTGTCAAGTTCTTCCGTGGTCTCCAGAGCTTCCGTCTTGACGGCATGGATCCTATGCAGAAGACAGACGTGGTCATTAACAGCAACAATGAAGTCTTGATGAATCTCCAGAAGCTCAGCAAGCTTGTGGATTCATTTGCGCCGAACAGCGGAAAATTGACCAATAACAAAGGCGACTTGGGTGATCTCGTTGATAGCGAATTGAACAAGGCTGCTGATGCAATCAATGCTGCTGCCGAACGTCTTGCGAGACTCAAATCGAAGCCAAAGGACGGATATTCCACTTACGAGTTACGCATCCACGATTCGATTCTTGACGCAGCTATTGCTGTGACCAACGCAATTGCGAGATTGATCAAGGCAGCCACTGTCACCCAGCAAGAGATTGTCCAAGCAGGCCGAGGCACGTCTTCGAAGAGCACATTCTACAAGAAGAACAATCGCTGGACGGAGGGTCTTATCTCGGCAGCCAAGGCTGTTGCTTCCTCGACAAATACGCTGATTGAAACTGCTGATGGCGTTCTCTCCGGACGCAATAGCCCGGAGCAGCTCATTGTCGCCTCAAATGATGTCGCTGCTTCCACTGCACAGCTTGTGGCTGCTAGCAGAGTCAAGGCTGGCTTCATGAGTAAGAGCCAAGAGTCCCTGGAGCAGGCTAGCAAGGCTGTTGGAGCTGCATGCAGAGCTCTTGTCAGACAAGTTCAAAGCATGATCAAGGACCGCGACCAGGAGGATGACAAAGTGGACTACGCGAAACTGGGAGCGCATGAATTCAAGGTTCGGGAGATGGAGCAACAGGTTAGCTGCACTCTTACCTCTTTCGAGACTATAATTGCTAACGTTTGTGTGATACTCAGGTCGAGATCCTGCAGTTGGAGAATAATCTGGCAGCGGCTAGGCAGAGACTGGGTGAGATGAGAAAAGTTTCGTACCAAGAATAGAGTGAAGAGGAGAGGAGAGGAGAGGAGAGGAGAGAGGAGGAAAGTCGGAGCCTGTTGGAGTAGGCTGTGAGATTGTTAGATACCGAAGTACTTGGTACTCTGGTCCATAATTGCAACTGAGAGATCTGCATTCTTTTCCAGCGTCGTTGTGTATGTCTGTTCTCTCTTCACATCTGCGAAGTATCAGTATTGCTTCCAGAAGCATCATGCGTGTTTGTGTTAGTACTCGACATGCAAGAGGTATCAGCACTCCGTACTGCAAGATTATGAATGTCTCTTCTCGTCCTTGACGTCTGGGAAGTATCAGCGATGCTTCCAGCAGCGTTGTGTGTGTTGTCTTTCCTACTCGATATCCAAGAGGGATCAGCGCGGCTTGCTGCAAGATTATGTATGTAATTTACCTCCACGCCACCTAAGAAGGATTAGCAATGCTTCCAGCAGGATTGTGTGTGATCTTTTTCTTACTCGACATCTGAGAAGCATCAAGGCTGCTTTCAGTAGCACTGTGTATGTCTGTCTCCTCCGCGTCCATCACGCTCCACTGAGGTGCATTCGTATCTTGAATCTTGTCACGAGGGAGAGTTAGCCATCCATCTATCACTTGCGCTTTCTTGAGTAAATTCTACCCTGGTATCCGTATATCAAACCTTCTCCTACATGACAATTAGCCATCTTTTTATGGGTATCCTTTTTTCGATCAATCTCCGTATGCGTCTTGAACTTGGGCCTCCGCGGCAATCAGTCATCCTTCTATGTGTACCTGCCATTTCTTGAACAAGCTCCGTGCTGGTGTTCGTATCTTTGAACATTCGCTTGTGCGAAAATCAGCCATCTGTCAATGTGTTCCTGTTACTGTTGTACAAACTCCGTTCTGGCGTGCGTGTTGAATCTTTGCCTACGATATAGTCAGCTATCCCTCCATGTGTACTAATCATCCCTTAAACAACCTCCGTGCCGTATCTTAAACCTTCTTCCATGTGACAATCAGCCATTCCTCGATGTGTATCCAGCATGTCTTGAAGGAGCTCCCTTCTGGTGTGCGTGTGTTGGATCTTCACCTGCGCGACAATTAGCAATCTCTCTATGTGCACTTCTCATTCCTCATCGTTGTGTGTATGGCTCGTGCTTCGTGGATGCCTCAAGTGGTCGTAAATACATACTGTTTGTGTAGGTGTCCATCCGTTCAGAGCTCTGAAGCCCATGGCGCTCAAGGCCGGCTTCGTCATTGCTCTCAGGCTGTATTCTGATGTCTGTATCTTGAACCTTGACCTGAGCCATAGTCAGCAATCTCTAAAAGCATACTTGCTGTCTCTTGAAGTTGTGTATATCTTAGATGCTTCGTGGAGACCTACAGTGATAGGAATGGTATCATGTATCATTGACTTACCATCCCTCGAGGGCTCTGAATCCCATGGCTCGCGTATCCAGCTTGTTCTTCGCGCTCAACCTCCAAGCTGATGTCTATATCTTGCACTCCTTGCCTGCACTGTAGTTAGCCATTCCTATATGTGCACTTGCCGTCTCTGAAGTTTGGTGTATGTCGGAAGCAGCGTAGAGGCCTCCGGGGATCGCAGAGGCGCACTGTATGATCTAATTTCCTCTCGTGGAGAGCTCCCAAACCCATGGCTTCGAGTCTCCCTCCTCAAGTCTTGACTATGTATGTAGGTCAATTGCGAAGTTCATGATGAATCTTGTTTGGTAGCAGATTCGATAGCAGGAAGTGCAGAAAATGACGAGTAGAGGATGGAGGATGATGGCTTCGGCGGGAGGAGAGTCTTTCGCTGTAGATATCTTAGATTAGCTTCTTTTTCATCAACTGATGGAGTCTGTAGTTCTTATCTCTTTCGTATAGAGATTCAAGCAGTGGGAGATGGGTTGAATTGCGCGCCTTACCTGGTCACTGAGCGCTGGGAGAGAATTTGGAGAAGCAGGACGGATGGAGGAATTCTGATTATTCGTAGACAGCGCTGAATTCAATCTTCTACAGGGAGCAACAGTAGAAGAGAGCTTCTTGATGAGGAGAGATGGAGATAGAGGAGCTTAGCTGGCTTGGGAATGGGGATGCTCAGCGAGCATGGAAGTTCACGAAGGGAGGGCATCAAATTTCATCAAGAGCGAGATGTAATATCAACCTGAGAAGATTCTGAAGTAGTCTCCTTCACCACAGCTGCATCTCCAAGCTGTTAAAGAGAATCATAGCTTTCTGGTGCACCCAGGACTACGACGACGCCTGCGAAAAGCGTAATTCTTCGAATACAAGCAGCCATAGATGATGGGAGGAGCACTGGACCATATCTCCTACATTATTCGCAGTAAATACAGGCTTCCTGGGGCTCTGCAGCGCTGGCATCCATCCCTGACGTCATACATCACCAACTTTTCCCATGGTGTTGAGCACTAATTAGGCATAGCACGGTGCCGAAGTCGTTTTGCTTGCCTTAGGTCAAATTTTTGAAGGCGCTAAGCCGAATTGATGGAGGTGATATATTGCGCCAAATCCCCTCTGTTGGCAGGGCAACGGCCTTAGCGCCAAATTAGGCGAGAGCAGAAGATCACAATATTAAAAGCAGCATTGTCGGCTGGATTTCGAAGCGTCAGCAGAATTCCCAAAATGTTTGCTTCAAAAATCACGTGCAGGCTAAAATTGCTATCGATCTAGGAAGCTGTGGACGGAAGACTAGGCAGGAGAAAGTAAGTATGCTTGCTCAAGTAATATCTAGGATGCATATTGCAGTTCTACTGGCTGGGAGCTTTCTCCGTCCCCTCGTGGACCAGTGGAAGCGGCCAAATCTCATAGATCGAAACCACCATTGCCCAGCCTATAAAGATGCTCGATTGTAGCACGGCTGGAGACTGGGCTCGACTGTAGATTGACGCAGCTCCAGAAGTCAGAATAGATCGATCGAATCTGCATCTGAGACCCCTTGTCACAAGTGAAGCCCTATCGCTATCCTCCGTGAACTACCAGCAGCCACTCGCTCATCCATCCAATGCGCCCATATTCTCTCATACCCGCAAGCCCAATTGAGTTGGTGGCGCTGTTTCCTTGTGCAGCTGAAAGCCTGCGATTGAGGAGTGACATCCGCACAGACTCATTTCAAGGTGGAACCAGCTGCGGCATCTAAAATCGTGGCAGCGGGTCCTACCCTGGGCTGCATTAGCGTATGACTAGGGCTGGATCTTTAATTCCACGACGTCTGCACAAAGGAACCCTTTACTTCCATCACATTCCTCATTTTGTGGCCCTCAAACTCGACCAATAATGGAACTCTGTTATGTGTGAAGCTCTTTGATCATTTTTTCGCTGCTCTCGACTATCCTATCTATCCGGACACCTGGAAACAGGTCCGCTGCCAATGTCTAAACCCAGAACGTGGCCTATCACAAAGAAAACCCGTCCCCGGACCTCCCCCTCACTCAGCCGGTCAGTAATCCTCAACAAAGAAGCCCGAACGTGTCCTCGTCCTCCATCCCGCAGAATTCGATTATGCATGTGTATCTCGGTGCAGGAAATTAAAGAATCCCGTAGTTAGCCATCACTATGGAGACTGACCATCGTAGATGTTTGCCGTGCTCCATCCGTGCTCTTCTGAAGCCCTAAGTATGCTCTCGAAATCAAAGTCGATGTTTCCGTCTGCAGGAAAGTAGAGATCAGCCATGCTTCCTGTCCAGTCGTAAGCCGGGATCTCTGAACTCGCAGAAGTATCTGGCTCGTTGCACTCTGGCGATTCTGAAGAGCCAGAAGCCGGCGGATTTGTGCCGGTAATCAACCTCGCAGGTTGCTGTATGATCGGAAATGTAGCCACCATGCCTTGCTGGGTCTGCCCATTTGCTTTCTATTCTCTTATAATTCGGGAGGAGTCCAGGCTTACGATTATCACCGTACCAGAAACACTTCTACATGAACAAAGTCCTCTTTCCGCTGCCGTACAAGTTGTGTTGGAGGAATCTGGAGCATTCCATATGCAGCCTTGTGGGGCCTGTGTTTTGATCATTAACGAAATCAAAGGAACATAGTATTCTTTTAAGTGCACAGCATATAGATAAGTTAGCCAACTTCACATGCTAAGATGCTTCTTATGAGGCTGAGTCTTTACTCGAATTAATTTTTGATCCCAAGGCAAATCACGCTTCAAACCCTCCAAGTCCGTATTTTCAGGGCCACGACCTGCTGGCATGATCTTTTATAAAGTTTTTGATTGATTCCTTGTATAACGAATCCACCTCTTTGAGGGGCGATCTTAACGCACAGCGGGATTTGCGCTTCCACAAGCTTGACAGGCATCGAAAAATTGATTCGAGAATTCTTTTGGTGTTGTAATATAAAAGTTTGATCTTGAAATCCACACCGCCTTCAACAACCGATTTACGACATCGCATTAGCAGTCGCCGACTTCAAGCGCTGCTTTAGTTAGGCGCTATATCAAATGGTAATTTGGCGCTACTTAGCTTGCTGGATTTGTTTTCTTTTTCCGCACAATCGCACAAAATCCGACAACACTCGACAACATCCACCAATCTCGACATTGAACGAAGTCAAGCTCAAGTTTGATCATCTTCGTTCGATTTTCATCAATTCTCAATCTTTCATTGTCCTTCAATCGCAAAGCCTTTTATCAACAACACCACCACCAGTACGTCTGACCTCGTTGTCGCAATCATGTCAGCGCAAGCAACCACAACTCAAGAGGCGGGTGGCTTGCTTTGGGCTGTCTTGTCAACTCAAATGGGCCCGATGAGCAACATCATCAAGATTGACAATATTGTCTTCGACGTGACCACCGATGCCGTTCTCAACGTCGTCCTGGTCATGTACCAGTAAGTTCCTTCTGTTGAACAATGGCGCATGTCACTAAATCATCAATTATAGTGAAGCCATGGCCAATTTGGATGGCATGCAGGGCGTTTTGTTCAAGGAGTTATTCTTAGACGTTGTCTTGTTGGTTCCACGCAGCGTGATCCTTGACCTTGTCTCCAAGGGCCATCGCTTCCACCTCCCCAACCGTTTCCCTCACCTCCGAGTTCCGGTTTTGGAGTACGACCATTCCAAGCCCTCGTCTCCCTTGCATCGCCATATCGGCACTCCCCAATACAACACCCTCTCTACCAACTACTACACTCTCCTCCACACCACCCTGTACCGCCCCAGAGTCGCTGCTGCACCCGCTCTTCCGGCCAGCGTTCAACGTGCTGTCGCTCTTCAATCGCCACCTCGCCCACCCAATGCTTGGATTCTGTTCCGCAAGCATTGGCATCCGATGGTGAAACAGAGCAAGCCACATCTGACCAATAACGCCATCTGTGAGTATACCTTTCGCTCTGTGCAGACTACAAACTAACATCTTCTAGCGGTTGTCATTTCTCAGAAGTGGAAGGCTTTGAGCAAGGCTGAACAACAACCATGGTACGATGCGGCCACTGCGGAGAAGCAGTTGCACCAGCAGAAGTACCCCGGTTATGTGTACAAGCCTCGCAAATCCTCTGATATCAAGCAGCGGATGAGCAAGAAGAAGGTTGCTGCTTTGGCTGCTGCTGTTGCGGCTGCGCAAAACAATGCCACTGCCACCGGCGGTTCTGCCCTCACTGCTGGAGCTGCTGCAGTCGCTCAACCCAACAATGCTTCTGTTGATACTCATCAACTTCAAGCTGGCCTGTCCGCTATCGAACAAGGTGGAGACCGCTTCGAGGACAATGATGTCGAGGAGTCTGAGGAGTCTGAAGAGGAATAGATGATGATTGAGCAGCGAGACCTGGGGCACTTGGTAAGCAACCAAACCTCGTTGTCGCGACTCTATCGACATCTGCACATATCATCGACCTCAAACTTGGGAGCGCTGTTCTACGATTGCATCGACATCCAAGTTCTGGCACACCAGCAAGTTAATTCAAGGACCTCTTGTCGACATCAGAGCTTCAGCACCTCATAAAATTGTTTCACCAGCCCTCGTCAACAACGACTTCTCACCACCTCAGCAAGCCTTCCTGGCATCAGCCTATTTCGACATCAAGCCTTCAGTACCTTAACAAATTTGCCCATCGGCTCTCGTCATTATCGACTTCTCATCATCTCAGCAAGTTTTCCTTAATTCATTGACCTGTTTTCGACATCGACCCCTCGGCAACTCAGCAAATTCGTTCATCGGCCCTCGTCGAGATCGAATCCTCATCACATCAGCAAAGTTTTCTTTGATTCATCAACCTGTTGTCGACATCGTTTTGTGTTTTATCTGATTACGATCTGATTTACATTGGACGGTTGACATGCGCACCTCGTCACTCTGGCTTTACGCTAAGATGATGTATTTGCTTGTCTCCCACTCCGTTGGTCTATCAACGCCCTTGTGGTCTCGTTGACTCTCTTCGAGGTTCTCAACGGCGGATATTCCAATAGAAGTCCTTTGTTTACAGTTCGCGCGTATACCCTGCCGCGAGCCCTCTTGACTACGACTGATATGGCGGGTTGTAATGTGGGCGGATGGTATGGCTGGCTGGCTATTCTGGTATGGCGGGCTCTTGTGGCTTGTCTGGCTGGTATTGTTGGTTGGCTGCTTGGTGGTAGTGGAGTCGGACGGGAGGAGAAAGTACACCAGCCAGCCAGAACATTTGCAAGAATTCAGAAAATCCCCCAGAAAAAGATCAACAATAGATTAGCTTTGTTGATAATTCTCTGTTCCAATATGCAAAATGTGATTGTGATGCTTGAGTTTTCCCGTTCCCCAGGCAACAGATAGGAAAGTCAGGTGACCCACAAAGTAGACGTTGCAGTCTGGCGATTCTAAAGGCTAAAATACAATTGAATTCCATTCTCTTCCTAATATTAGACATATACATGCACGCACACAATTCTTCTACTGGACTACTAGGGGGACTTGCTTGATCTTGACAAGGTAGTTTTTAGGGGAGATATTGCCTAGGTACATAGCCGAGCCGATCATCGTCGATTCTTCCTGTCGCGGTCGTAGATTTGGCATTATCTGTTGCAAATCTCTGTACGCCGTTTGCTGGATGGTTGCAGGTGGTGCAATTGAATTAGCGAATTCAGTGGTGGCCACCTTTAGACGCTGGCACTTAGCAGTCCTTGGCTCGAGTACTGGTCCTGCTTTACAACGAGGCTGCGGATATGTTCTAGCACGGCTTTGAGCATACAGAATTTTGTATATTCCAAGCCTGGGTGAGGATCATGACCATCGTTCTGCCTCCTCGTCGAATACCCCGTTTTGATCCAAGATTTTGATAACTCTAGCCTCAAAATGGCGAAGCCTTCTGCCATCCGGTCCGGCGTATAGCAAGAAAGAGCGGGTTGCGTCCTAGGTATCGTGTCTGACGAACTTGAATGTGATTTGCAGACAGAAAATACGCGCCGCTTTGAAGCTTGTGTTTTGGAAGCTGTGGATATGGGCAATGACGACCTCGTGCAATGTCGGTGACATATGAAGAACACGGATGGTGCCCGTGACCGTATTCGGTCCAGACTTTGACAATTGTCAAGTGCTCTATGAACGAGGAGCAGCTCCCAAATGGAGAGCACGGGTTCTGCTGGCATTCGCGAGATGGAACTCGAGGGTAATGGCACAAGTGCCAGGACGAGCGTGAGGATGGTAAGAAGCATTAGGTGTTTGTCCGTTGTGATGGGTCGTACTACAACTAGGAGGACTGCTAGAAGGCTCGACTCAAAATATTGGAAGGGCTGCAATGATCCGTTCAAGCTCACTGATGCTGCGAGATTTGTGAAGGGTCGTCGGGACCTGCTATAATATGGCTGAGGGTTGCATGAAGCAGGACACCGCAGAGTAGAACGTAGCACCTGATGTCTCTGCTGCTCCGGCTGAGTATCCTGTGTTGAGGAAGGACAGGCAGGCCAGTGAGGCTGCCAGCTATGCCTATACCATAGAACTCGCTAAGGGACTTGGCTCTTGGCGCCTGTGAGAAATACGGTTGTCCGCGTCGGTTTTTTGGAATCACAGGATAAATTCGATCCTTTCGGTCGCTTTCCGACGAAATCCGTCGATGCCTTGCAACCTTGCTTTCGGCAAGAGGCCTGTTGTCGTATTGGTCACGGTTCTCGAAGATGTCCACGTCTTCCGTCCAAGAAAAGCAGCGCTGAGGTTCAAAGTTATTTTTGGTTCTGATGTGCTCCGGGTCGCATCTTATAGTTCCAAGCATAGAAATTTGTTGGAACACAATAAGTATGAGAAGTGGGCACAGAGGCGTCAAAGTGAAGCACGAACACAAGCCAGGGGGTACCGAGATCGATGAGAGGGGAAGGTGACATGAATCCGGAAAGATTGCCCTTGAAATGGATGTGTTGCCAAGCCGAAATTGAGACAAAGCCAACCAATGCTGGTTCCATCGTCCATTTCCCAGTTATGCGGTGCAGCGAGAGCAAGGGCCAGTGTCTCTCATATATACGAGTGGCGGGCAGGAAGAATCTCACGTGTATTTCCTTGCCAACATCCTTGTCACTACCGTGCAGAGGACTGGACAGACGAAGCTGGCTTAACAGTCCAAATTCGTCAGAATGAACTCCGAAGGAGGACCCAAAGAAGCGAAGGAAAAGTTGAAATTTCGATGCGGTGTGTTCGGTGCCTGCTGCGCTTCCCCGCGTTCTATGACTGCCAGTGGTGAATCTGTGATGGCAGGTCGTTGTTAAAGCAGTGGCCCATGACGAGCGCCAGGGATCAAACGAGCTTCAATGTCTTAACTTGAAGATTCTGGAGTCCCGATCAGTACATTTTGACAGTATGAAATGGGTCGTTGGGATTGATGCCGAAGTCCATGATGTTGTTGATAGAGATCTCTCAACGAGTGCTGTTCTTTGCCTGCCCACCTGCAGTTAGTGAGGCCGTTTGGTTTCAGAATATACTTGTACTTACCTTCCGTCTACTGCTTGCCTCTCGCTGATGCATGTGACTATCCCAAGTCCATTGGCTCCTTCACGCCCTCCAATATTTGAAGGAATCTCCAAGCAAGTCCCCTAGATGCTCCAATACATGAATATGCATGTAATTTTGCACCCCTCCCAAGGTCTTCCATATCACCCTGTCACATGTTCCCATAACTCTTTTCTCGTCTCTTCTCCCTCCCAATCCCCACCTTTCCTTTACCAAACACCCTTTCCTCGTCCATCCTCCCGTTACCGGGCCCTCCTCAACCCTCCATTTCTCCCAACTCTCCTTTTATCCTCAAATCTCCTTTTATCCTCAAATTTCCTTTCCCGTGGCCTTCGGTTTGGAAACATCTAAACGTCGAAACTATCTCCTGCGCTCTGCTCTTTCATTTCTTCAACATTAATCTCTCCTTCCAGATAGTATCTCCTGATGTTGCCCGTGCCATATTTCGCGACACCTCCATTCTTCCCCACACATCCTTACTGTTCATTTCGCCATGTTTCCCTGGCTCTTATATAGCCGTGAACTTTATTAAGCCAAACGTTAGGTCAAGACATTGACGACAACCCGCACTTGGTTCACTATGTGGTAAGAATCGACCTCTGCGGCTATAGAATGTTTCCAGTCAGTGCTCCAATGCACCTTTGAGTTTCCATGCGTTTTCTCATCTTGTATTCGAATCAGCTTATTTCATGGAAGATAGGACCATAAAGCCTGTTTATTGAAGTTGAAGGTCATAATACTCAGCGAGTCGTTGATCCTATGTGAACAATAGGCTGCACAAAGTGGCCAGCCGGTTGTATCAATGCTGGTTTCCTCTTCTTGGCTGGGGTGTGTGGGATTGCCGGTGCAATAGTGGCGGAGTAAAGCACTATCTTTTAAGGATTTAGCTGTATTTTTACCTTGAGGTCGAACTTTCTCCGTGCTAATTCTTGCCTCATACTTCGCAGAGAAGTTCTGTGATATTTTGAAGCTGGGTCGTGGGGCAAGCTCTGACGCTGTCGCTGTAGAGAACGTTGTTAAAATGTCGTAATTGAACTCCAAGTGCAGTTTAGGACGTTGCGTTATCGAGTCAAATATACCTGACTTTAAAGAATGTTAAAGCTTCCTTCTAGATATGATATTGAATAATAAAGAGCGAAAGGAAAGCCGGGGTTCAAGGTTTTCGGAAAGATCGGGCCACTGCTGAGATCCAGTTGATCCTCCGCATCGTAGATCATCTCGAGATTCCTGTCTAGTCGATCGAAGAGTGCGAAGCTCAGGTCTTCATCATCGAGAGGATAATTACAACCGGAACTGTTGTGATCAAATAAGTATGGGTCTGTTTGTGGATCTGTAACGCCATCAGCACAGGTTCGAATATACAGTCCAAGAATCACTTACCTTATTCAAAAGATCATCGTAGGTCTGTCATCGTCACATTGCCTTGCAATCCCGTGCTCCTTGGTATTGCGTAGTTCAAACCGAACTGGTATGGAAATATCTATGCTGACAGCTAGAGCCAAGCTGACGCAGTGTGACTGGGCTTATCCAGTTGCTCGTACTTCATGTCCTTCTTTCCATCTTGCAAGCGGAATGAGTGTCCGCAGCATAGACCAACGCGTCTGAAGGCTTCGCGTCCTATATCAACCCCGTAGATCGATTTCTGCTACCAGGATGGCAAAGCTTTGTAGAATGCCGTGGTGATCATATGACTGAAAGAACACTGAACGGACTTCAAGACTTGGTGAGTGAGCGATCCAATGGGTGAAATGATAACCCCACATCCCGGATTCTCACATCTCTTCCATGCCGAGCGGTCGAATCAATCTCACAAGAGATCGTTGCCTGCCAAAATTTATATAGATAGTCTGAAGCTCGGTGCTGATGATGTGACGATGTGTGGGTTATTCGCGCGATTCCAGTGATATGAGGCCAACTACTCGTCTTGGTCACAGGGTGTTTGAGAAACCGCTGATGAAAAATGTGATTTCTTCTGCAGTTGAACCCAGGTCGGCTGGATTGGTGACTGTCCGACCAATACAACTGGCAGGTAGAGGAGAAGTTAAGCGAGGAACCGGATTTTCCAAATGGTGACTGACTCGATAGTCAAGTCGACAAACCGTCAATCCTCCCGCGCCAATTCGAGTTTTCTGTGTGAGTTGACTGTAGTGGTAGCGTCCTGGTCCGATAAAGTAAATCGGTGGATGTTGTTTCTTGCAGTCCTTGCCCAGTGCCTGCTTGATTCGAACAGCTCATTGGCGTCACTGGTATGGAATCCATTCTTGTACCCCACGAATGAAGATCTGGTCATCGAGGTTACAAATAGACCATGTCTTACAAGTAGACCGCCGATCTTCTCCTATCAGTTTAGGCGCCGTCGAATTCTTCCTGTACACCGAGCTATGCCGCGTTGATAAGACTAAATATTCATACTGCATGACTCAAGGAGATTTCGTATGTAGTTTTGTTGCCAGTACAGCCTATTATAGTAGTGAAACATAAAGTAAGTGTTAGAATGGGGTTTGGGAAATGGTGGAGTCGACTCCTCTTACCAAACTCGTCGGTACCATTCAATTCATGCATCAACCTTCAAATATTGCATCCCGAAGTCGACTAGCTTCTGTATCTCGTTTTGTTCTTGATTACATTTCCCTGGATCCTAAGCAGAATTCCTTTTTTCGCTCGAGACACTCTGCCTTGTCGGCCTGAAACTTGAATGACCTGGCCAGAAAAGCTGTTGCCCTCTCTCCACCTAGCCCTCCAATCTCGTCACTGGCTCCGATTGTCCATTATGCAAGCTCGCGGTCCAACATCTCTTCGCGCCCCAAGGCTTGAGAGCTTAGATATTCATAACTCGGAATGAATCCGATGAAGGTCTGTTCTCCGGCAAGATGTCCGGTAAGTCATCCACCTCCAGCCATTAAGGTAATATATGAAGCAGACAAAGCTCTGGGCAATGTCATGAGAGCAAACATCGAGTTTAGAGACTGTTTCTGGGAATAACTCTAGGCATGAATCCGCAAATTGGTGTTGTCCGAGAGCACTCGAGAGCTTCGGACGACAGCACGCTTATTGCACTGAGTGAACAAGGGGTACATAGTGCTTTCCTCGTTCGCATTCGTACTCTATCAAAGCTCACAGCTATTGCACATTTCATCAACATGGCCTGATCTCCTTTTCTCACCCAACTCCTCTCGTCCCTCCGCACGCAAGTGGCTCCCACATTCGAGCGTCATGCCAATCAGACGCTCGACATCCCATACCGGCGGGAACCATGAAGCGGCAGTACTGCATCTTCCACGTCTCCTCATCCTCCTCTTCTAACACAGTCTAGAGGTGACGTGACTGCGAGTGCATTGGCGGTTCAGCAGGTTGGCCCATATCTAGGAAGTTATTCGGAACACCCCAAGAGCGCCATCGCTCACCAAACGGTGAACATAACCCAAATCTGACCTGCAGAGTGTCAGCGAGAACAAGACGAGTCTCGCGCGAAGACTACGCTGTGAGTCACTCCCAGCGAACGCCATCACGATCCCCGTCTCGAAATTCGATCCAGCTCGACAGCATCTGATAAGGTGCAGCCAATATTGCCCTTGGAATAATCAGACAAGCAGCTTTTCGCGGTCCACACAGCCTTGTGTGGTAAGTGTCGTTAAGAATCTGGTGTACGCGAAACATTAGTGTCGAGTAGCGTGTGGCTTTCCCCTGGCTTGCCCCTGGCTTGCCCCTAACCTTCCGGCTTCCGGGCCATTCCCCGCATTCTAACTGGTCCATTCCATTATTCTGGTCACTCACTGACTTGAGGCTCTACCTGCCCAGCGTGGCATTCCCTATCGCAGCACAGCTGGAACGGTTCTCGGTGGCATCAAGTGATTGCCTAACCTGCTTCTACTTAGCGTCCTAGTGGGTGCTGGCCACAGGTTAAGTACTTCCCTCTCCCCCGTTTTTCTTCCTCTTCTCTTCTCTTTTTCCTTCGTTAACAGTTCAGTCCGAAAGTAGGTTACCCTCTCTACCCACCAATCTGTGATTTATTCATGACCAATAACGCCCGGCATTGTCGTCAACTAATGCTATATGCACTCTCGCAATCAATTATAAGAGCTCTCAAAGATTTGACACATTTCTCCCTCAATCTCATCCCTCATGCTCGCTTTGCCGATTACTTACAAACAATCTCTACTTATAGACACTTACACACCTTGGAAGTATCCATCCGCCCACTCTCGAGGTGTAGCATTTCGGAACTGGACCTGCAATACTTGACACAATTACTAAGTTCAATGACTATTGGATCCCTTGCTAACATATAGTGCTTTTCTGGTCTATAGCTCACAACCCTTGTTGTGACCGTCCGCTACATCAGAACTCTTAGAGCAGAAAACACAGCAAGTACTGTGGTTTTTTTTATTTTTTATTTTTATTTTTATTTTTTTCATTAAAGACTTGAAGAAGGGTGGTGAGAAGAAGACGACAGGATGAATTGATCATGGAGGACCTCAAAACAAATACCAAATGAAATTCTTTTTGCTCTTCAAAATGTCAAACTTACTCACTCAATCGATGACTGACAGCAGCAATCAGATGTGACACTTAGTCCTCGTATTGCAACGTAAGTTGAAACAGGTCGAGTGCAGCACCTCGAAGTACAACGGCAGATTGCCATCTGCTCTGGCCCCCAAGGTTGCAGCCCCTAATAAGACATAGTACATATTGGACATAATAGCAGAAGAGGAGAGACGGTCAGAGGAGGAGCACGAAGGATGCGAACTTTCGAAGCCACACAATGCATATATGGAGAGCAACGATGCTGGAGTCATTGCTTCATGTTGTATTTAGTTCTACAGCTGCCACTGGTCTGTGTGAGAATGTACGACATCAACCATTAATGTCCTCGGAAACCGCGTGGCTCCTACTTTGCTCTTGGCCACTTTCAATGTTCGTTGCTTTACTGCAGTGTTGGCTCCGGCGGTGTCTCATCGCAGTAACCTTTCATGCAAGTCTCTAGAGCGACGTAAGTGCGGTCTCTTTCCAGAGTCTGAGAGGACATGAGGTTCTACCAGTAAGCTAGCTTTGGCGCTGGTAGAGGCCTCATGGGGTCTTGCAATTTGCCATTGCAAATTACCTTCTGTAGACGTCTGCTCATGAGGAAAGGAGCTCCTTTCGTGCCTCATCAATCCCTGGCTGCATCTGCAGTCCAGTCGGAACTCCAGATGAATGTACCACAACGCCACTGAGAATTCTTCTCCTTCTTCCCCGAAGGTCCCAGGGGTCGAGCACACATGTAGAACGATCTCCCTTGATTAGGACCGGGTTTCTTGGTTAACTGACTGATGCAAGGCTCATCATGCTCGCATCGAGGTGGAACCCGCTTTTTTAGTAGCTTCGACCAGCTTTCTTTCGAGACAATGGGATCGATGATGCTCTTTTGCTCAGCAAGATTGAAGGTCTTACTTGGTGACATGTTTTCTGAAAAGGCCACTGATTCAGGGATTGAGGGAGCTGGAGTTGGAGGATCAGAATAGGTGACTGATGCTGTAAAGCTTTGCGTCTCGGACTCAGTCTCGAAGACTGAGGAGGACTGTGAGTCTACCGAGCCATCCATCTGAGGAACTTTAGGTTTGAAGAAGCCCATAAGACTACTTTGACCTTTACCTGGTTGCCCATTCGCTGCAGGCGCCGACTTCGAGTTCGATCCGGTTTTCCCTCGTTTCTGAGGCCGAGTTTGCGAGGATGTGGACTCGTTCGGTCTCTTTGTACTTGATGTCGCAGGACTTGGCATATCAGTTGACTTGGAGTTTGCCGTTGCAGGACTTCTGGCACTACTCGTCTCTTTAACTTGGCTTCCAGTTCCCTTGTCGAGATCGTATGTAACTGAAGCTGTCGGTGGCATCTTGGTGTCTCCTTGATGGTTACCTGGTTTGCCCTCATCTGTGCACCTTTTTTCTGCAATTTCCGCATCATATTGAGATGCAGAAGTTTCTTCTTTGAGTAGAGTTGGCTTCTTGGCGAACATATCACGAATGCTTCGACGACGATCGAATTCAGGGATCAGCTTGGCGGACATTGGAAGGAGATCTTTCGTAAACCATTCTCGTTGACGAACACCATCCCTGAACATGTCGGCGCTCATGACATCCTTGATATTGACTGCCTTGCCACCAATCTCGACCTCTTCTTTCAAAACTGCATATACAGGACAGTGATCAGAACCCATCAGTCCCTCCTGGATATTTGACTCGCAGAACCAGTCCTTCCACTCCTGACTGCAGAGAACATAGTCAATTCGAGAGCCATAGTTCCCAGGACGAGCATTGATCTTCTGCTCCCAGTGCGTGAACATGCCCTTTCGATCCGGATGGAAGGAGCGGCAGATGTCCCACATGATGGGCCTCTCTCTGCCTTCGTCCCGCTCTCCGATGACCTTTCCTCCAACCAAGAGCTGATTGAGCATTCTCCTCGCCGGAGTGGATATATATTCTTCAATTGTTATGCCCAACTTCCTCAATTGTTCGGCAGCACTGGCTGTGTCGAGTTCTTCTCGGATGATATTGAGGTCCCCCGTCAAAAACACTCTCTTGCCAGCAGCCACAAGATTCCTAATCCGGGCATCCAAGGCATTCAAGAAGCCGATCCGGAACTCGTCTCTTGTTTCATCTCGGTTCGCTGGACAATAGGTCCCTATCAGCACGAACGCAGGGAACTCGAGAATCACACAGCGTCCCTCGGAATCAAGAGTAGCCATATCGAGAGCGCAGTCAGAGAGCTGGCTGGCTGTAGGATATCCGCCAATCTGCTGATCGTCTGGGAGGTCGAAATAGCTCGTAGAAGAGTTCGGCGGGGTCAAGATCCCAGTGATGCCTTCTTCGGCGCGGATGGGTGCGCAGACCGAATTCCGAGTATAGATAGCCACTCCTGAGTATCCTGGGACACGTTTGTCAGACGTCAAGTTCTGGGTTGCCTTTACGACTAGAGAGCCGTACCTTTCTTATGTTTCGGGAGACTGAAAAAGACATCCCATCCAGGAACAAGGACCATGTCGTCTCGGAGATCTTTCCGCTGTATCTTCGTCTCTTGCATAACCACAATGTCGGCTTGGAGGATGTCGAACATTGCCTATATAATACAATCAGTCCTGCATGAGTGGCACCTCGAGATAGAGCATACCGCAAAGGATCTGTCTCGACTCCATGGCTGGTATCCAAATGGATTCCTTTAGAAGTTTTAGTGTCAGCTGCTCGAACATTTTTGTCTCAAAGGAGCAAAGGGTCTTGACATCTCCAGTATGAAGCGTACCTGATCCCATTCACTGCGATATGTCAGTAATGACACCCGCTGTGCCAGAGTCATTACTTACCATTCCAAGTCGTTATCCGGAGACCCCGCTTCTCCTCCATGATCAATATACCTCTGCATGCAAACACTGGATGATCTGCAACATCTCTCTCTGCGAATCACCTAGCAGAGACCTCACAGCGAATCTATTTGCTCCAAAGCCCTCTGCCACGCCTTTTTCACTGTCGTCGCGTAGCGCGTTCACGTATTACACCTAGTCACGTGTTGGACTCGTGGATCTCGCCGTATTTCCTGGCTACCGTAGTTGATCAGCTAACGTACGACTTCAGTTCGAGAGCTTCTTCATTCGAACCTCAAGAGGAATTGAACCACAACGACACAATGTTCCCCCAACGAACCATGATACGCAATTCTCAGCGATTCGCTGCCCAGCTGCGCTCACCAGCAGTCCGCACTCCGTTCCAACGACGACTTGCAAGCTCCGAGAGCTCTGGCTTCCACGGAGCCGAGGACAATGCCTTCAACCGCGAGAGAAAGGCTGTCAAGGACCACGCCGCAGCTACGAGTGGTGCGTATCTCTGAAGGTCGGAGCTAAATTATTCAGAAGCTGACTAGGTGTCGCAGATCTTTGGCGCAAGCTCTCCATCTAGTAAGGGCTTTCCGGATGCGGGGCGAGATTGAACGAAGTGATCTTGAAAAGACGGGTAGCTGACGTTAATAGCGTGACAATTCCTGCCTTGATCATCGCTAGTGTCAACGCCTACAACCTGTGGAATGAGCATTGGGCACACTGGGAGCACATGGAGCCCTTGGAGGAGAGACCGCAGTACCCTTACCAGAACATCCGAACAAAGAACTTCTTCTGGGGTGACGGAGACAAGGTGAGTCTGTTGAATACGTGCTGATGTTGACTGAGCTAACTTGACTTCTGCAGACCTTGTTGTAAGTATTCCACGCAGTCAAATGAAGATGTCGCAACCTCTGGAGAAATGAATTTGGGAGAAGGCCGAGAGAGTGAGAATGCTGACAGAGCCTAGCTGGAACGACAAAGTCAACTACCACAAGAAGGAATAGACGGGCTGCATATGAGTTGGGGAAAGAGCTGATAGCTGGCGCAGAAGATGGCTGGAGAGGGAACTGAACGTGAGGGGATCTTGCTGGTTGACGCATAGACAAGAGTGTACATTTCTCCTTGAGTCCTAGGAATACCAGAAGTGTAAACGAATCTTGCTCTGCGTATGTTTCACGAAAGTTCGACCTCCCGTTGTGAGAAGACTGCAAGTGATGCGAGATTCAAGTTCGCTGAACTCATTAGTCTCCTCGGCCAGCATGGAGTTCTATGTCTCGTGGAATAGCAAAGAGATGATGATGACAAACCAGAATGCGAACCCCTACCACTGGCTTTGGCTTGAGATGATTTCCACAACGGTCAAAGGGGCAAGCACAGTGAGCAGTCGGACAGGCGAACCAGCATCTTCTCAAAACTCTTTTCGAAGCAGACCCAAGCGGATTGACTCTATCTTATTGAATATGGGACTAGGCTAGACTTTGGGATGGATGCCTGCCTGCCGAAACCTCCAAGCAGTCATTGATGCGTAGCAGCGCCATCTCCCTCCTTTCGGTGAGTGGGTTTGAACTGACATCGCCTTAGAATGTCCCCTGATGGAAAGGACGAGCGGGCGTTTGCCAGCACTCGCGCTCAGATCTGGAGATATAGCCGGTCCTTTGGAGGAGCGTTGTCTTTCTGGTGCCTTCCCTCCACATCGGCTTTCTCCTCTCAACGACATTCACGAAGTGAGAAGGTTCGGAAAATCATGAAGTCGAGTTACACATACCGGAATATTGAACCTTCGAGGCTGAGTGGTCGTTGACGATATCGAGGCTTGAACTTATTTACTCATTAGACTATTATAGACAGACTGACAGATTACGTTCACCCTCTAAACAGCAGGAAAGATGTTGATGTGTTGTATAAAAAGTGAGTGATTGAGCCAGTCACCCGCGGCGTGACCACCACCGTTCTGCAGATTTGGAGAGCATAGGATAACTTCGAACTGGAGAGTAAACCACGAGACGCCACTTCCCAGGTGTAGAACAGTGAGTGTAGGAGCATGAAACATGGAGAGAGAAGAGATATAGAGGGCAATAGCATCAGAGAGTCCTTTCGATGACTTCCACACGAGAGGAATCTCCTGATTGCTAAGCTTGAAACAAAGCTTAAAGGTCCTGACCTCAGTGACGAGTAATAAGACGTTCAATGCCTGGCGTCTGGAAAAATAATAAGGCAAGATCATACAATGAAAACAATACTCTGTTCTCTCTCCACAGAATATTGATAGTCTCTCAATTCGTTCTATTCGTAGACTCATGGGTATCATATCTAAGCTTGCGCCAACGCCGCCTCCCTTTTCAGGTCCAGATACACGCTTGCATAATCATTAGCCAGCACCTTCTCTCCAACAACTCTCATAATCGTAGCTTTTTTGGCCATCATCTCAGCCTGCCCTAGAACATCTTCTACAGCAGAATGTTCATTGAACGCCCTGTCAAGAAACTCCAAGGCTCTGGTGAGATTCTCCTTTCTTTTCAAGCTACCCGGTTCAGCCTCACCTGCCATGCCCATATATGCATCGGCGAGGAAAGAATATAGTTGCGCATTCAGCGAACAATTGTCCCATTCCAGCGCGCGAGGTATGATTGAGATCAAGATCTGGGAAGAAGCTTGAAATTCGGACAAGGATGTCAAGATATTGGCAATAGTTCCTATTGCAATCCAAAGAGCAGGAATAAGGCGAGCTCGCCAAGCTATGCTCGCTGCCCTGACAGCAATAGAAAAGCCTTTCTGAGGGCGTCCGCATTTGTCTTGGAGAGAGGCTTTCATGGTCAGCAATTTGATTCTCAGATTGAGATCTTCTCCGTCTTCCTTCATTCTCGACGCAATCTGTTCTATTTTTGCTAAGGCGGAGCTATAGTCGTGGCGTCGGATGAGGTAGTCGATATGGAGAGTATTCACCTCGAAATTGAGATCCGGGTCGGTGTCGACTCCATTGCTCTGGAGAAGTTGTACCAGTAATTGGTCAGCACCAGCAAGGTTGTTCCTATGAAGGTCTTTCTTCAAACGAAGAATACCCCGAGACTTCAACCAGTATTGATTCGCTTTCCAGGACCGTAGCGAGTTCTCCTCCAGACTCTCGAGCTTTTCCATAGCTTCATCATAGCGGCCTTTCTCAGCCAAAGTAAAGGCTACCTTGCATGTGAATCTCAAAACGTCGTCGAACAGAGCATAACATGCATGGCAGCTCAAAAATATGTTGCAGTATTGCATGGATAGATGAGCAATTCCCAAGCGTGCCCACAAAGATGAATACATCGCCATTTGGGGTCCCATCATACTCTTCATGTTCTTGTCCACAATAAGCTGGGAACTCTTCACGATGTTCTCAAAGGCCGTTGCAATACTCTCGCCATTCGACATGCCTAATTTGGCTTCACCAAGCAGGGAAGAGCTCCACAGAGTCCACATGCCCGTCTCCTTGGCCTTGATCCGGAGGAAAGCAAGCCCTTCTCTCTCGACTCCGAGCATATTTGTAGACTCTGTTCCCTTTATGATGCTCGGATGCGCTTTCCCAAAATGATAGAGCCAGTTCAAGGCAAAGTTCAGGCAAGCCATGTCCTTGTTTTCTCTCGCAGTAGATACTGTCTCCAGCATCGCAGCAACTGCCTCGTCGAAGCAACCAAAATCTGCCTGTAAGACTGCTAGATTCATGAGTGCATATTGATAGAAGAGCCGGTCTCTGTTTTGCATGGTGTAGTCGAAGTATCGATGGAGGTTATCGAACGAAGTAGGGTAGTCACCGGCTCTCCAGGCGTCGAGGAAGCTCGTGAATAGTTAGCAAGAGTTTCCAATAGAGCAAGGAACGGACATACTTGAGATAATGAGACAGACTTGGTGTCATGATGCTTTCGTCCAGCACGCTTCTGAACTTATCCTTGACCTCGGATGGTATCCTACTGCCAATTTCTGGACGTGTAAGTTGTCATTCTATAGTTGACAGAAGTAGAGACTTACTCTGCATTTGTTCAACTTGAAATTCCAGTAACTTCTCCACGTCGTCGGTACTAACACATCCTTCTTCTGAATCTTCTAAATTCAATCCGCCGTACGCAACGAGTTCGAGCATTTCTGTAGCTTCAGGGCCCCATTCCTGTTCGCCGTCTGCTAAAGCCGTATCCCCAGACCAGCGCCCTAAGCCGCCATTCCTCCTTGACCAGTACTGTTTCGATTCTTCTCGCCACCTGACAAAAGCCGTCCAGAGAGACAATACGTCGCCAAATCGTAAACGATCGAATTCGACCCTTGATCTGCGAACAAAGCTCCCAAATGGTGATGTGCGGGACAGCATGATCATGTCTTCGGAGGGGGGTGGTATGCCCATTTCGTCATCCTTTCTGAGCTCATCTCGAGTTTTGGCCAAAAGATTGGTTCTCCGCGCAAAGAACACATGTAGAGAATCGAGACTGTCGATGTCCCAGATCTTCTTCAAAAAGTGATCCCATAACGAACGCCCTGGCAAGCCCGAAGCTGCGGGATGGGCAGAAAGGAGTGTTTCGAAAGATTTGAGTCCAAGAAGAAACGGCAGAGCAGGAGTCTCTATCGGTTCTTTGGCCTGTGACTTCTGGGTAGACGGCAGCAGCTGGTTCAAGATGAAAGATAAGATGGATATCGTGGAGGAATTGGGCACGATAGCGTCAGTGTAGAGTTCCACCAGGGCCAGAAGGCCAATCTTTGAAGGCGTCAGGAAGCGCGGCATGACGGTAATTCGTTGGGATCTACTATTCGCAGCGTAAACCTTATCTCCATTATTCAATGAAGTTGATATGAGGACGGATCCAAGGCGCATTCATTGTCTGCAGATTTCAACGTGCTACCGCGACTGTCACAGAATTCCGCAGGCCGCTCGCCTCCTATCACCTAAATAATGCCGCTTTAAGAAAGCAAGCTGGGTGAGCTGGGTGAGAGAGAGTGAGGCAGGCACCCCTGCCGGGTGATCTAAAGAGCCGAGCTTCTTATAATATCTATCTACCTTCTTTATTATTAATTCTTTACTTCCTAAAATTAAAAAAAGCATCTCCCTCTCAACCACTCTTTAAAGCTATAGAGCTATAATAAAACGACTCGGTCACTGTCACGACTCTAGAATCTGGCTTTATAAAGAGGTCTGTAGAATTAGATCTATTTGTAAAGGCGCGGGTAAAAGGGTAAAAACTCAATTGATCGAATGCCTATTATACAAAGATCTAAAGCTAGAGATGGAAGAAGTGAGGGGGAAAGGCCCTGACTATATAATCGGATGGCGGATCACATAATAGAGTGGGGAGTCAGGGCAAGGTTCTGAACCCGTGCTCTGACAGAGATCGAGTAGTTGAAAGAGGAATAGGATTAAGTATATAAGAATTTAAAGGATGCATTTATTATATATAATAGAGGAGTGCGTACGGAAGAAATAGGTCGAGCTAGCGGGAGGTGGTCGTGAGAAGTAGAGCTAGTATTTATACTCGCTGGGCAAAGCGGCGAGAGTGAGCGTCGCGTGAGTGACCGGATCGGGCGAGCGGCCTGCGGAATTTTGCTTCAGTTACCCGCGACTGTCACAGAATTCCGCAGGCCGACTCCCCTTTTTATATAAGAGCCGAAATCCCTTAAAGTGACTGCCGAGCAGTTGCTTCACCCAAGCAGCTCTAAGGCTCTGTCATAATATTATGGAAAAAAGTTGTTACGACATAGGTACTTCTGAGGATTTCCTATGTATTGATAGAGTAGGGCGGAAAAGACGGCATTTTCCCATGGCAGTTTTCAGTCTGCACTTTCTGTCATTCGAAAATACTTCCAGTGCTTTAGCAGCAATCTCGAAGGTGCCGAAGTGAAGCTTGAAGGACTGAGATTTTATCAGCAGTCAGTGCATGCGCTACATTAATGGCCTAGTCCTTGATTAGAGTTAGCTGCTCCTTAGTAAGCCAAGAGAAAAAGTCCCAGCTGCTCTACGACATTCCCTCCCTGGAGGCTCAAGCACGCTACCTTGTATCTTCTTGACCTCAGAGGCAATCAAAAATTCTCCAAGCCTGGTTTTGCGAAGCTCCCACACCCGTTTTTGCTTCCCGGGGTTATATCAAACTTGTTGTGTACGGATCTTCTTCATGACTTTGGCGATTGAAGCTGTTGAGATGCCAGGTTCGAATCCTTCGAAGGACATCGAGCGACCCCAGGAGAACTTGGTTTCCAGCAACAAAACGTTATAAGTTTGAACCTTGAACGAGGCCTAGGCTGTAAATTGGCTCGATCTTAGAGAGCTTTTGTACAGCCAACAATTGAAGGCTTATATTTGACAGCTCTGGTTTGGCTTGTAACTCCTTGGTGGGCTGTATCAAGATCCTGCAGCCGTTCTCCGACGTAGTGTCCGGTCCTCTCATCTTGTCTTCCCACTGCCAAGTACCAAGAGGCTCATATGCAGCACTCATGGGATGACTCGACGTGATATGATTGTAGGGGTTGATTCGGTGCCCTGGTTGATCCTGAACTTCTTATGTTGTTTCTGAATGCCCCGGAGTCGTTGAAAGTCAGACTAGGTAGACATCTACGTCGAATTAATAAGTTTAACCGACGTCCAGGGCACATGGTCAACGAGGCTCGAGTTCATTAGCTGGGCTCATTAGTGTTTGAGGGACTTACAGAGCTTCCTATGACTTTGGCGAGCGTTCGATGTGCTCATCAAGCACCAGATAGGCTCTCTCTGTGCTGCAGCTATCAGATCTTGACTTCGAGACCTGAACCAAGCGTATGTCAACTCTTGCTTGCCTACTTCGCTCTTGATGAACCCGGGACTCTTTAGGATTGCATGAAGTAGTGGCCATAGACGAGCTGAGAAGTGCTCCTCAGCGTACAATGCTTCCACAGAAACGAGTACGACGCTCATCCATTGCAAACACCTTTCCCTCTCCTTATGGTATCTATAGCCTCATAGTATCTATAACCGGACTGATGATTGCGATTAAACGGCGTTGATACTGTATCTGTAACCCAAATGTCAGCGATACTCATTCAGCATGTCGAAGCTCAGTGCCTGGCTGAAGAGTACAAGGCATTCAAACGAGAAGATTCATTTGACTTACCATCTCCGTGAATGCCCTGGATTTCCCCGGGTTTTGAATTTGGCTTGATAGACTCCCAGCTGCGAGTAAACAGCTTAGCTCCCAGGACACGGCTGCGAACGCCGAAGCTCGAGACCCGGGTCAGGGGAGACGTTCTAAAGAGAAGAGGTGTTGAGGATGGGGAGAGATTCTCGCAGAGAGGGATACTTAGATAGTAGTTAGAGAGATACTGTACAAGTACAATCTTGTGTTAGCATCATCATAACCTGTCCAGTCCTCGAAGCAACAGTCATTTTTGATTCGTCCATTGCACTCGTCGACGCTCGTGGCGTCCTCTGGGTGTAGTCGCGTCGTCGTTCTGTTTCTTTCCGTCTTCTCCCGCACCTGTCAGCTGTGAGGTGCAAGAAGTCATGCTATTGCCAGTGCTGTCTCTCGATATCACCAAGACTTGAGAAGCTTTTGCCGTGGCTGAGCAGAGCCTCGTTCAAAACACGTCCTTGGTGTGAGCGCCATGTGAAGGACTCCCAAGTGGCAAAGACACTTCCAGCGCAAAGAAACTTACACCACGCTTCCTCCACTTGTCTGCTCCTTCTATTGGTACTAGGTGAGACGTGACGTATTAGGGGACTTTCAATAGAGCCCATCGTCCTAGCATTGCATCAGACGGAACATGCAGCGAGCACAGGATTTCACAACGAGCTTGGCCCACTGGCGTCTGAGAATATGAATATGCCACTCTGGAGAAGTAAAGGACTTTTAACAGTATCCGTTTTCATATCCTGAATCGTCGTGCTTGTGATTCCTAGGACCAGCGCTCGTATGAGACCAGCACAAGTATCAATCCATATCTCCCCCAAAACTTCTTCGCAGGGGTTGCTAACATCCAACATGTGTATCAGGATTCATCTACTCTTCAACCAAATCTTCCGAAACGAACCATATAACGTGTACCAAACTAAGGGAGTGGAGGCCGGGCAGGAAAGCTGGGTACGAGAAGGATGGACAGGATCACAGCATTCAACGGCAATTCCCCCCTTTGACAGACGGTACATATTTCAAGATACTGTTTGAAAGTCACGGATTGTTCGGTGGTATTCCAAACGAAGTGGAGGTTCATACTGCAATTGGGGTGTGCGAAACCGTATGCTGTGCTACAGGTTGCAGAGAGCCTGAGTGGAAGAAGCATGACTGGCCCTGGACAAAGGGAGTGGCACCAAATTCAGATACTTCAAAATATTTTTGCTGCCAGAGCTACTTTGAAGTTTTATGGTCTGCCTATTGACATCTTGACTTGACTCTCCGGACGCCAGTCTCTTCGTTCGTTGCTTGATCCATCTTGCTTGATAATATAGGTAGGTATGGGGATATCATGAAAGCAAAATTGGATGTCAGACACAGGGCGACGATAATAGAAGTGGCAAGAGCTCGAGTACCAGTCCAGAGCGAAGTCGATCGATATCAACGATTCTATAGACAAGACCGCATTGAGACCTGGGGACCTGGAGGACATTGCGCGCTGAAGGAGTGACAATATCTGGATCTTTTGGTGGTAGGCAAGGAAGAAGGACATATACATACAAGAGATAGCTGCTATGATACCATGGCAGACATACAACCTGCGGATTGCTGTGTCTCGTTATTTCGAATTCCCAAGCCTGTCTCGGTGCGTTCCTCTATCTCCGACTGTCCAGCTCAAGATTAGCGACTGTAGGATGATAGAAGAGCTTCGGAAAGCTGGTAAATACCGCTGGACCACAGATCTCCTCTGCAATTGACTGCGTGCAGTGGCGATAGGTCTGAAATGACCAACGGGCACCGGCTGGAATGGGGTTGCCTTCCACAATGTACAATATGATACAATTATTTCTCATCATGGTGGATTTCCAGCCTTCCCGTCATTCCAACGAATGTTCTCGCCGTGCTTAGACTTCAGTTGCCCTTCCTCAACTCTGTCGTCCTCCTTGAGGAACTCCTCTCCCAGCCCGTTCGTAGCCCATACTCTCTCGATACAGAGCTCAAATGGCCCAACAACTCTGTCAATGAGCCCAATTCCGACAGTTCGGACCTTCTGTCTCAATAGTTCCTGCTGCGGCTCAACCACAATGCCATGATTTGTCCGTACGAACTCGTTCCATTTGATCAGCACTGTCTCCCATTCGCCCGGTTTCCGCGCATATAGCCTGTGCTGATGTATATCCGTCGGTACAATGCTCTCTGTTTGGAGATTGACAAAGTATTTTCTTCCATCGCTCTTGATCCGTAGAGCCAGAAAAGCGTAAGGGTCGATGTCCCACAATGACTTTCCAAAGATCGTAGGTGCCCTGTCCTTCGTCCGCCACGCTGCAAAGCCCGATCTTTGAACTTCTGGTCTGTTCACAGGGAGGTCGATAGATATGCTGCCATGAAACTTGATATGCCCATGCTTGTTCTCTGAAGGTAGAGGATCGGAGCTCGTCGTGGGAGGGATCCAATTGAGATGTGCCTTGGAGAAGCCACCGATGTCTCGATCAGACATCAACTTGAGATCCTGTATAGATTCGGGTTCGTGGAACGCGGCGAGGACATAGGGTTTCGTAGCTCTCCTCGTGCCTTCTGCCTTCAATGCTGGGGGAGCTGTCAGCGGAATCTCGGACAGAGAAGGAGAGCATACCAACAGCAGAGAGTCTCTTAAACTCGTCAAGGCTCCGGCCAAAGAAACCCTTTGCTAGTAGACTAGGAGTCACTCTCATTGTATGTTGAATCACTGGGAGCTTGCTGTAAGACTCAATGGTAGAGGCAAACCACTTGTCACGGAAGATGCCGTTGGGCTTCTCAATGCCGCGAGCTCGGATGAATAGACGAGCCGTTCTCTCGTTTAAATACCCAGATATAGTTAACGACTTTATTAAGCGCTAAATATGACGACAATAATAATATTTGCTAGTCAGACATTGTAGCTTCTTGATATTGTGAATCCCAGGATCCCCCAACGGGTCCTATAAGAAGCTCTTCTCTGCACCACCTCAAGGCGCATTGCAATTCAAAAGATCGAGAAGTCTTGATCCTACCCTATTCCAATCAAGGGCAAGGGGTACTTCCAGATTCCATAGCCCAAGTGGTTCCTGTGGTCTTGAAAAGAAGCCTATGCTCCTTAGATCTTGCAATGCCTTTGCGTAGCATAATGCATTCTGCTTCTCTAGAGAGGCCCTTCTGTACAAAAGTATTAAATCCTGGTCTTTGAGGCACAACGTCTTTTATAGATTGCAGGAACCTCTTCTAAAGCCTCATAGGCTAAGTAGCCTTGAATACCTAGGGCCTAAGCGCCCTTCCAGCATTAAGCCTTCTCTTTATTACGTACTTGTACGCGATGGGCATAGAATAGGAGCTGGCTTGGTTCGTACAATAGCAGAGCCATGGGTCCTGTTACGACTGGTTACGCAAACCTTATGTCACTAAGTTGCCTTCAACTAAGAACACCTTATTACGATGCGCCTTTCTTCTCTGTTCCAGTCTTGAGACATATCAAAAGAGTTTCAGAATGACTCAGTGTCACAATGATCCAATCTCTACCTACGTAGTTGCTTGTTTAGCCTGGATAGCTTTGCAAAAGAAAGGTGTGCTTTAGAGTACTGGTGCTTGCAGGTATTAGCATCAAATCAGTGTGTAGCAATATGTCCCCAAGTTCCATTCAAATTCTGCACGATGGCCACAATGCATTGTACTCCTGTGCGAGAAGTAGTTCGATGATCTTATACATTGTTTCGATATATGTCTTATTTTACAAATTTCTGGCCGAGGACTCGAGGCTTGGCACTCGACGTTGCTGTCTTCCAATCAACTCAGTACCATCCCCACATGTCAGCATGCCTACTTTGTCGCGCCTCCAACTATCTCTGCTTGTCATTGTTCATCAGGTGGATATTCGTTGAGGAGCCTGAGCGAGACATTACGGGACTGTTGGCGCGTCAGTAGCAGGTTGGGCATCCGGGATACTACTCACTTCATCTGTGGTGATGATGCGTATGGCCTGAAGATGTTTCTTGGTCATAGTGTCTCTTTGAACGCGTCTTGCCCTTACTGCTCTCCTCCCCTCCCCTCAGCTCAATACCCCATCACCTCTAGCTCAACGCTGGACGCAACCCATGATCCGGGACGAACGCCGGATTAAATCTCAATTTGAGTTATCTTCTCCGATTGGGCTAAAGCTGTTTGCTTTGTTTGTTCTCGTCAATAGCAAGAAAATAGACCGCCGTGGCGAACGCTAGCGCCATTTCCCAATATCAAAACCCACGATCGCTCCTTCCACTTCCAACTTTTCCTTCAACATCACACAACAAATTTCTTCGGCGCCCTCAATTTCTTCGTTCTTCGTTCTCCCGTTTCCCAGCATACACTCACTGCACAGCATTCTCTGCACAGCACTCCACATCCGCAATCAAGATGTCTGTAGGCACTCCCATCAGCTCGAAGGTCGCCGGCGTAAGCCTTGCTTCCTCCATTGAGCCCTCTCCTGCCAGCACCTATGGTAGCTCTCCTGCTAGCGATGCTGGCGCTGCTCCTGTGACTCCTGTCATTGGCAATGAAGGTAAGTTCACAATTCTATCCTGCTCAGTCGCTTTGCTTCATCCCCCACCTCATCGCCCTGCGCACATTGCCAATCGACGACCTCAATGCGCAATTGTTTACATCATCACTTGCTTCATCATCTTGTTCCTTGCCCTCATCTCGTTGCACATATCACTCATCGCCATCCTCATCCTATCACGGTTTTCTTTTATCGCTTGCGCAATACTTCATCACCTCCCACTGTTCGATCAACACATCACTCGAGCCGTCTGGCCTTGCGCCAAATCGGATTCCTGTCCCATCAAGTTTTCCTTCATCTTGCAAGAGCTACATGACAGTCATTTCCTGGCGCCACGCGACAAGTGTGATGCGCAACGTCGCGGTCTCGAGACAATCTGTTTACTTGGTCTCGTCCTGGCACATGTTCAAGGATCATGTCGCCTAGGATCTTCGGGCCTCTGCACACACACATCCCTATCCCACTTGAACGCTGTTTAATTCAATAACCCTTCTCTTCTCTGCGAAAGACATCATTGACTCGAGCGCGCTTTGATCTCCTTCCTGGTTCAGAACCTCGACTCGCCAAAGCCCTTTGCAAGGGTCGCATTGCTTGTCACACCAAATGCTACTCCCGTGTTCATGGCGCGCAGTCGTGTTTATTTCATTCCTTCCATGTCGCGAAGAGTCTGGACGCCTCATCATTATATCCTTTTCAACCTGTTGCTGTCTGTGTTGAACCGTTACTGATTGCCTTCTCACAGGTGCTTCCTTCGTCGCCAACTTGGACCGTCTCTCTATCAACGATGAGAAGTCGACTCCTGTTGAGCGGTAAGTCATCCTCTGAGAGTGAAAGCAGACTTACGCTTATTCATTTAGCTACTCACCACCTTTCGTTCGCAACGGCAGCAAGCGCCCGGTCGATGATCCTTTCACTTCCCCGAAGTCATCAGAGTCAGGCCGCAGCCAGCGCACCCCAACCAAGACAACCAAGGCCAAGGCCGAACGTGCTGCCAAGTCTTCCAACTGGCGCTCTGATTCGAGCTCCGGCTCTGGTTCTGCCCCGTCTTCTCCCTCTTCTAGTCGCCGTGCTGTGGTTGAGGAGGTCATCCAATCATACACTTCTGAAGGTGGCCTTCACGGCTCTCACCTGGTCCCTAATTCCGAGGATGGCCAGGCCATCTACCCACCTTCATGCTGTGTCTTTGTTGCCAAGTAAGTTTGCCCCGATCCTCAAAAATTTCCTGCTAATCATGTGAAGCCTTCTTCAAACCGAGTCCGATGACGCCCTTGAGGCTGCCACGATTGCTGCTTTCCGGGAGTTCGGTATTGTCTTCGTCAAGATCCGCCGTGATTCGAGACAAATGCCCTTCGCGTTCTGCCAATTCACCGTGAGTCTGCAATGTCTGGCCTGACCTCTTCGCTCAAGCATACTGACATGGTACAGAACGAGCGAGATGCTGAGCGTGCTATCATTGAAGGCCGAGGCCGTATGATCTGTGGTCGCCCCTGCCGCTGCGAGAAGGCCAGGGCTCACCGTACAGTCCCCCTTTGCCCATTTCTCATTCTCGGATATTGACTCTTCTCCCAGGGCTCTTCTTGGTTGAGCGCAAGTATGGTGCTACCATCACTATCGCTGAGACTCAGGCTCTTCTTGCTCCTTACGGTGCGATTGACTTCATCCGACGAGTCACTCCGGTTGAGCGTGCCAACTTCAACTTCAACGATGGTGTTCTGGTTCAGTTCGAGATGTACGACGAGGGCCAGACTGTTCTTCAGGTAAGTGCCTTTCCCAAATTGCGACCTCAGGCTAATTCTTATCAGGCATTCCGGCACCATGATGTCTACAAGGTCGTGTCCGTGGCCAACATCAACTCTGGCTCCCTAGACAGAGCTCCCCGTGTCGCAGCTAACCTCAACACTCGTGCATATGTTGATACATATGAGGTTGATCGTCGGTCCGTCTTTGTTGGCAAGCTTCCGAACGATGTCACCGAGAGTCAGCTCAGGGACCTCTTCCAGAGATTTGGCACGATTCGTGATGTTGCAATTCATACTGCTGACTCTTCCATTGATTGTAAGTATCTATCAGAGCATATATAGTTCATGCTAACAATCCGCAGCTACTCAGAAGCGCACATTTGCCTTCGTGGAGTTCTTCAATCAACCATCGGTTCCCTCGACCATTTCCGCATTGGTGAGTAATGTTCCTCTTAAGAGATCGCAGCTGCTAACATGATACAGAATGGTTCAATCTTTGGTCGCAACTCCATCCGGGTTTCCCAAAAGGACACGGAGACTGCGAACAGACGTTCAGCTCTCCAGAGAGGCAGAATCAGCACTACCCAGACTGCTGCTCGTATCCCCCAGTCTACTGCGGCTCAGTCCACTTTTGAGCAACATTCCTCTCCGATGACTCAATCTCCTCCTGGAGTTGCCTCACCTTGGGCCAGCTCCTTCGGCAGCCCCTATGGTGGTGTCAGCGGCTATCCGATGGTCTACTACGATGGCACTCAGTGCTATTACGTGGCCGGTCCTTATGGTCCTTGGTTCCCTTACCCTGCAGGCACCAACCCATATCAATCACCTTATCAGTCTCCTGGTGCTTCCACTGGTGTTGTTGGTAACTCCACTGCTCCTCCAACTACATCATACGTCCCTCCCATCCAGTACCAGGGTTACGCGTACGGTACGTACGCTGGCCCTACCAGTCAATGGGCAGCTGCTAGTCCCACTTACCAGCACAGCACTGAGCCTCACACTCAGGCTACTGTTGGTTCTCCAACCCCGGTCTGGTATCCCGCCAACTACTCCCCTCTGACCGCCCCCGTTGGTGTTCAGGATGACCGTTCCAGCACCCCAACCCCCTCTGGATATTCTCCAGTTGTCGCCTCGTCCTTGGAGGATCAGTGAATACATACACATCTTGTATTTGACGCGCGACTTGCATCTTGGGTTGTCTTCTTCTACTTCTTGAGGACGCGTTCATTTCCTTAAGTATTCATAGTTGCTCTGTTCACTGTCATTCAGTCATGCGGAGATACCCAACACATATATTGCACTTTTGTATCCGAGGCGCGGATATAATTAAGGAGTTACGAAAAAGGAGTTACGAGGAAGATGAGATACGTACTGGCTAGTAATGATAATGAAAATTTGCATAGAAGTTTTCTTCCTTGCCTCTGAATGTGACTTGTGTAGACTTCGTGATACTTGAGAGACATCCTCCTCTCTCTAAGGACTTTTGTCACTCCACTCTGTTTCTTTTCGGTAAGAACCTCAAGCCCAGCGTGCTTATGCTTTGTCAAGTTGGTTCTAACTTCTAAGGATTTATCATTGTTCGACTGAAGACCAGACTTGGCTGCGGCACTTCTCTCGGAGCAGTCTCCTCTCAATATCCACTCATTCGAGACTCAGTGGAGGCAGCTTGGAGCGTATAGTGCTGCCTACGAGAGTCAGAGACTTTCAACAGATATACTTTGGAGACGGGTCAGAGTCTCATCAAGGTCCGAGTCTCGCTCTCATGCTCAAGTCAATGGTCTTCGACACTCCATTCCGGTTTCGTCTTCCTTGGAAGATGGGCCAAAATTCACAAAGGAATTCCAAGTAGCTCATGCCTGGAGAGCTTTCTCAGCTGACGAAGTAATCCTCCAGCTCAACAGATCACCAGATGAAACCACCTGTGAAAGAAAAAGAATCATATCAAGGAACCAAGCCTCATGTAATTCAGCCCACAGGCCAACTTTCTATTCATCACGCCATCATCATCTATCCTACTCCGCATTTGCCCTCCAAATCCATCCAACAATTTACGCCTACACTATGCCTACACTCCCTTCCAAACGCCGATATGCCCAATTTCCGGGTTTTCAAGATAGACCCTATTCCCAAGTCCTCAAATATCCAACACCTTTCCTTTCCAGAGCACGATGTGATCACCCCCTCCTAGCACCAAACAACGTCAAGCTCAAACTCGTATCATTCTCCCCCACGTTCGGCGTTGGCTCTCCCAGCATCTCCCATCTCCTTAACGCAAAGGGGATTAATTTCTCTTTCTCTAGTGTTTGCTTGCTGCCACTTCCACTTGCGCCGTCCGCTGTACCTGAAGTAGAAGTAATTGGCACTCTCTCGCGCTGACTTAATTTTAGCCACTCATCCGGATCCCTCGCAAAGCTAAACAAATAGCACACCCTCGGCACCGCCGTCTCCCCCAGTCGTCGTACACACTGCATCCTTACGTCATCAGGCAACGCGTCCACGAGATGCAGCACTAGGTCGTAGACCTGCTCGGTCAGCGCTCTGATATCGTCTGTGCTTGTATCTTGGGCTTGGAGTTGGAGGTAGATGGCAGTGAGAGTTAGGATTGCTTTGGCACGGCTCTCGTGGCCGGGTTTCGTGGGCTCGAAGGCGGAGACGTGGAGGGTAGTGAAGGAGAGGAGTAGGGGGAGCCATTTAGACGTGACGGATGCTTTGAGGTCTTGGGATTGGGTGTTGGAGAGCAGGAGGTAGAGGCCGTTGAGGGTGGTGACGATGTCGGATGCGATGCTGGGTTGGGCGGGATTTGGGGTTGGTGTGGTTGGGATGCTGTATGCTGTGGCATCCACGACGTGGAGAAGATTCGCGGCGTGGACGATGCGGTCTTGCATCTTGGTAGACTCGTCTGCGCTGATGTTTCTGGGTGATGGGAAAAGGGCGAGGAACCGCGACTCGGCGCGCTGCCGGAGATGGCGCGCGATGGAGATATCCAGTAATGGGACGATACTTGCCCATGTTGTCTTCCCAGCAGCAACGGCCGACTCGATGACGCCGTCGAAAGCTTCAAGTCCTTCGGAACGAGTTTCTTCGGTCCCTTCCATCACGCTGTCCTCCTTCCTGAACATCGTTGCAAGCTTGACTTGGCAGAATGGTAAGGATAGGTCATTTCCTACATTCAGAAGGACCTCTGTATTTATCATCTTGCCACTACTGCCGGCCAGCACAAGTCCATCCACGATTCTGTTGACTGCAGCAACGGCGTCGGGATTCGAGCTTTGAAGTAGAGGTTTCACAAGCTTGTCGGTGAAAGCATCAGTGTCTGAAAGAACAAGATGTGCGAACAATTCTTGCATGACTCGACTTTGAAGGAACTCGGCATCAGGCTGATAGGTGCCGGCGTCCACAGTGGAAGACAGGTCCCGAAGAGCTCGATGAACGACTGACAAAGTTTCAAGTGGGCAGGTTTGCTGCATGTGAGCCTGCTTGATGCGTAGCCGGTATGCTTCTTCTGCCGTCATGACATCTGGTAAACTTGTCGGCCCTGCAATTAGAGCAAGTGCTTCTCTCGATGTGCTGTTGTCTTTCGTAGCAGAAGCCCCTTCTCTCACATCAATCGCCGTGCAGTTTGCGATCACCTCGCGAAGTGCCAGGCACCCGAAGCTGATCAAAGGTCCAAAGGCTTGGATCATGCTCGGACGACTCTGCTGCTGTAGAAGCCGATTCATCCATGCCCCCATCAAAAAGTCAAAGTGTGTTGCATCGAAAGTTCTGAGTCTGGTAAGAAGCAATCCACAACTTCGTTGTTGCTCCGGCGATTTGTCCCATGATGCTTCTAGCAGTATCATAATCCTCTGGAAGAGCCGCTCTAGAGTCGCCTTATCCATAGTGTTGCCACTTGCTAAGGCCTTTTCGATCTCATCTATAAAGTCCGCCTCCGCGGTTTGTACAAGGGCCATATGATCCGATACAGGTGAGCAAGCATCGGCGGCCGTTTTCCTATCACTGCGAATAAGCTCTTGAGCGAGTTGCTGAGCCACAGATTTTTGCTCCGGAATCCTCGAGGCCAGATCAGACAAGGAGGCCAGCAGCACTCTTGGGATGGAATCCGTTTCTTCGCTCAAAGCTCGGAGGCGAGTCATAAGTATATCAAACAGCCCCTTTAGAGCTCCAATCGCGGCAAATGTTTCGAGATGTAAGTCCAGAGTGTCTGCGCAAGAAGCTAGAACTTCAGCGTCGTTGGAGCTCGTGACAATCTTCAAAATATCTGCCAGCATGGAGTAGTCATCCAATAGTTCCAGATATTCTCGGACGATGTTGAAATCCCTCGCATTGATCGCTGATGTCCCGCCCTTCATCGGAGAGTGATCCCATTCATCCAATGGTGGAATGGTAGGCTGGGCCATCTGTAACCCAACCTTCTGACGAAGCCAAAGTCCCAGCTCTGACTTGCCTGTTCGGCTCAGTTCAGATGAAATGCTTGAAAGATCAGTGATTGTGGAAACCTCATCTTCCAACTCCATCTCCACATTGGCCTGCATGCCGGGTAAAGCTTTGTTCATGAAGGCCATATACTCCCTTACTCGTTCCTCTTCTTCGTCAACAGAAAAGTCCACACGGCTGAGCAGAGTCTCTCGGAGCTCAGAAATGCTCTCACTAAGATTGTGTGTCGGAAGCTCTGCTAATAATCGGGTTGCGCAGGGTCCATCTGAGGCCACATCTGAAGCATCATAAAGACCACCGCGGGCTATAAGCCACTGAAGATATCTTGGCGTAGAAAAATGCTCCGAACGAGCCAGCTCGGAGACCAGATGATAAAACGCAGATTTACTTCGACCAGAGTCGCAGTCGTCTGAGTCAAGGAAAGCAAGAACGGCCGACGTAATGTCCACTCCAGATTTGGACCAAGATCTTATAATGCGAGTAGAAACATAGATCTTCGCAACTCCGGGTCGATAGGCTGACGTAGACCACTCCAAAACAGTGCTCACGAGCATAGCCTTATCATCATCCAACTCCCAACACTGGCGGGCTAAATTGCTCGTGAGTGGTCGTAATAAAGATTCGTCAAGATGTCGAATGAGGCGACGTCGACTGCTGGGTTCTCTTTCAGTGCCCGGTGCCATGAGACGTGAGTTTCGTCGACTGATCGCCATAACAATAGACATGAATAGCTCATCATCAGGGGCCAATCCAGTCAAGATGAGATCTCTGTATTTTGTCCATACTTTTGGAATGACAAAACTATCGGGATAGGAAGTCATCAGCCCTTTGAGAAGCACTTTTAATCGATCAGACAAAGGCGCCAGTATGTCCTGATCAGGGCCGTTTAGAGTCTAGTGGTGCGTCAGTATGCAAGGGAGAAAGATAGGGGGATTGACCAACCTCAGCGAGCTGATTTAAAAGAGTCTCAGCGAGTCGACGGGCATACTTCCGGTATTTCAAAATGTCCTTCCAGTAGACCTGAGTAATTAGAAGCCACAGGGGCAATTTTGGCTGTGGGCAGTTCTCAAGTGATGAAACTAGCCACTCCATATAATGCTCTCGTTCGAGTAAATGTTCGGCATGGAAATATGTTGCCAGACGTATCCTGTGAAAAATTAGCTAAGGCAACAGATGCCCTCAAACGCTGGACTTACGCATAATTGATCCTTTCCTTGAAACCTTTCTCTCCAAATGTTGCTAACACACCATCTATGAATTGCTCCACTTCCATTGTGAAATTTCGCGTAAACTTGGCCTCGGGGCTTGAAGCTATTGTGGTGCTGACGGTGGCTGGCTTCCTTCTGAATGACCTGAGCTCGTTTGCTCCAACACACTTGGCGAGCCATACAGCTCGGTCGATTGGAATATTCTTGTTCAATGATTGATCCATTAAGAGCTTTCCTTTGATGCCATGAGGAATAGACCGACTTAGGCGCCGCAAAGATATTGTAGGGTTCGCTAGATCTTTCAGCCAGATCTCTCTTTTGGTATCGGTTACTGTGACTCGCGGCGGAGGTTTAAATGTCGAAGCTGAACTGATTTGCCCATGAGCCCTGCGCTGAGCAAGCACACTTGTAAATATCGAGGATAATGTCTGAAGTCCACTCTTGTGTTTGAGCGCTGGGAATATATTCGCTTTGGCTGACTTCGACTCATCTTGGGTTGTGTGTGCTTTGTCGTAGTACCCATGACGGATGATAGGTTCTGAGAACTGATCTTCCGGGTGGTTTCCCGTCCAAGGAAAGAAGTCGGCATGACCTTGTTCAGTCAGTTCAAGCTGTCCCACCCGATTTGTGTCTTTCATACCATTTGGGGGGTAATGAGGCGCAATCGCCGGAACCTCCAAAACATACGGCTTCGGCCTTGCATCTTTCTTTGCTGAAGTGGCCGGAGTTGACTTTGCCTTCCCAACATTTGGCGGAGACCGCAAACCAGGCCTCACAGGCAAAGGCATCGGCTTGATGGCCACTTCATTCTGTCCACCATCTTGCGTTGGGCGGGGGCTGAGATTGCTGACACTTGGAACATCGAAATGGAGTTGCGGTCGTCCGCGCGGAGGATGAGATGGCCTCCATGTAGGCGTCGAGACGGATATCGGCCTAGGTGACTCGACCATGTCTGCGCTCTTCGAGTCTTTCGAGATCTCCACTCGAAGCCGCGACGTTCCTATTCTCGACCCATGCCGGCCAAGCGCCGCATCCCCATCAAATGTCAAGTCCACGAAACCTTCAGTGCCTCTCCTTGTCGGCGATGAAGAGGAAAACTGCTGCGAGAGCGTCCTATGCGGAGGCGGCCTCGGAATGGCATTCGTAGAACTCAAGGAGCGCTGCGGAGGGGGGACTCGGCCCACGCTCGGTCTAGTCGTCATGATGATTGGTCCATTTCGTAAGGGACCAATGCGATTCGAAGTATTTTTAATAGTGGGAGGCTCTGATGCACTTGTGGGAAAGGCAGACTTGGAGCGAGGAGCGACGGAGTGGAGAGTTGGGGTTCGAGTAGTGATGTTGGATGGTCGGATGGTAGTTGAAAAGCGCAAGAGTGAGGTTTCGATGTCGGGACTGCGACTGGCAAGGCAAGGTTGTTGATGGCGTATCAGCGCCGGAAAGTCAAAAGTCACTGGCACCGGCCCTCGGGATCACCTAAGTAAAGCCCTAGGCCAACGACGCAGGCAAGCGGGCTATGCTCAAAAGGGCTGCAATCCCCACCGAGACCAGGCGAGAGTTTTGTGCAGCAGCAGCAGCAGCACCACCACCCGCATGCCCAGGACGGGAGCAGCAGGGAAGGAGGGAAGGGTTGACACTTTGTTCTGAGAACCGCATTTTCCGAGGAATAGAAATGCCGATACCAAACAGATATCCACCGGCCATCATACTAGTAGAACAACTCGCTGCTACAAAGTAGTACTCACATTACTTGATTTGCCTACACCTCGTACAATCTTACAAGTACAAAGCCTCGCTCTTGCAGATGGTTCGGTGAAAAGGGTGTTGATCAATCCTCCAATTACTATTCCTGTCACCGGCGCTGCACTCGTCGCGCATGCTCTTACCAACAACTCGCCCCAGGCTGCCAAGAGGCCAGGAGAAAAGCGGGCTGGAAAGGAGAGGAGCAGCTTCTTCCAGCCAAGGTGGCTGATGGCAAAATAGAAAGTTGGGACGCAGGGTCAAATCCCATTGGCACGGGCAGCGAGATCTTACACGCTTTCAGCAAGGTCATACATATTACTGAGCCTTATCGTCGGCCCGGGCAGAGAAGTGATCACTCTGTAGTGTGTGCAGCATGCCTCTTCTCGGTATGGGCTTGCACGAAACAGGAGGGAGCCATGCGCTGCCATTACCTATGCAACTTGGCATCAGTTGAGAAGCGGATAAATACGCATGCCTTCTCGATCCAGTACTGCACCTTTTGTACCACAGATTCGTTCATCTGTTTGTACTTGTAAGATCCTACCTTCGTACCACTATCGGCGTTCTCCTTTGAACCCTTCTGCTGCATGATTTACCCGCCATGTCTCAAATGACACACGCTCTCCTGCCGGAAGCAAGCCGGCGATCTTGAAGGCCGTGGAGTGAGATCTTGTTGGCTTGGATCATGCTCCGGGGATGAGAATCGACTGAGCACTGCACCATTTCGGTAACACAGGCGCTTCTTCAACCACTTACGAACATAACTAACATGAAAATGTGACCGAGACTTGAACTTCTCAACTACCATGTTGTAGGTAGAGCTCTCCGTAAACACACGTGGGGGTAATATTGGAAAAAGTGAGGAAGAATTAACTTGGTCCTGTCTTAGAAGAGCCTCGTAATGAGAGTACAGTATCTGGGGGTAGTATGAAAAATACGCAGTTTCGTTCTCCCACCGTTCATCTGAGCACCACTAAGTGCGGGAGCAGGTTCCGAAAATCTGGGCGAAAAGCCAGACATTGGATAAACACTCTCAGCTCTGAGATACGTAGACGCCTCTAGCCCGACTTGGCAAACCCTTGGCCTTGGTGAAAGTTGAAGCTCGCGAGACGGATTGCTCAACTTCGAGAAGCAGCTCCAATCCCTCGCCCTCGACCTCACGAATCAATTGCGCATTTGCCAGTAGTGCAAAGATTCAAAAGAGAAGGAGCCGAAAAATGACGTCCAAGAAGGATATGCGGAGACCCGATCTCAGTGAGTCGCATACTTTGTTACCAAGCAGTGTCCAGCTGCTAACACTTGCTAGTTATTCCCTACCAGGCTCCTACTGCGAAGGAGGGTGCGAGCGATATTAGTGGGACTTTGGGCAGCACATTGCCGATGGCAGCAATGTTTACCCGGAATAAGTTCATCGGATGGTAGCTTCACTAGTCGTGTTTGGAGTGAACAGATCTGATCGTGTGCAGGGCATCTGTTGTGTTTGCGATGCAGAATTGGCTGGGAGAGAGCGCAGAGACTGCGAAGACTGCAAGCCAGCCGGCTTATCTGTCCGTGGGCATGTCGTGTGAGTGGGAGAGACAAGGATGAAAGTGAATCAGTAGCTGATTGTGACAGTGATGGCCCTCGTCGTTACCTACCTGCCAATGTTCCTCCCTCCGCCAGCAGTTCCGGGTCAAGGCACGAGCACGGAAGCACCAGGTGCGGTGCCACTTGCATAAGGATGATATGTTGATAGGACAAGGGATTGTGTATAACAATGGCGCAATGATACCATGGAGAGGGCATAATAGTTGAGATTGGGAGAGGCTTTGAGGAGGAAAACAGTCACCATTTGTGGCTAGAGCCTGGAATGACCTTTGAGGAAGCTTAGGTGTTTGGAGAAGTCTGGTTCTCAGGTCACCAGAACTGGTACGTTAGCCAGGCAATCGAATCTCAAGACTCATTGCTCCTCTGCCTTGACTCTATCTACTTAATGTGTATGAATTTCATACTTGCGAATGGCTTCTTTGGCTCCCATACTGAGCGATTTGCACACTAAAGATAGTTGTAAGCATTCATTTGAGATATAGATCTAGCTCTATATACGCAGTACTTTGGCCGCCTGCGTATATGTCCGCCAAGCCTTCTAGATATTTCTCTGCAAGCAGGGAAATTTGGCTAATAAGATCCATGTTTTCGTCAAGGATATACTCTATTAGGTCAAGTAGATTATCTGTGGATTTGGAACTATTACGCACCCCACGAAGTACAAGAAAGAGGGATTTCTTTGAGCACCAAATTCTTGCACAAGCAGGTTTGCTCAATCGAAATCTGGAGTATTGTGGCAGTATGAAAATATTCTATGTGAGGCTGAATGAGGCTTCCCTGCTCTTGTGACTCAAAAGTGAATCCAAGCCGCTGATCAGTCAGTGGCAAATGCAACATCCCTTTCAAGACAACTTTGGTGTCACGTGCAACTCAAAACTCATCCTGCTCCCGCCTCAGGCAACTGCTAGTAAGCCGTTCAGCCCCGCGTCTCTTTCGTCTTCGTCCCTCCCCTCAACACCGTCAAACAACAAATTCCTGAAGAATCAACCACTCCACTCCACTCCACTTCATAGTCAATACTCTACAGCTTCTGATCCAGCGAATTTTCCTCGCGCCTTCTCAATTTCAATACCAACAAAACCTGCCCCAAGGAACCCAGGAACACTCGAGTTTATGTCAATCGAAAATCTCAAGACCTTCGGTCAGTACTCACCTTTGCCCTCCCGCAGACTCCCCATTGCCACACCTACTCTGAGTGAAGCTCCTGAAGATATACTGCCCTCGGACAGTCCCCTAAGCTTCCTTCTCTTTGTCGCCATTCTCACTCTTATCATCAGGCTCTATCGAGTCACACAGCTAACATTCCTTGTGCCACAGACCCCTTCGCCGAAGCCGACGAAGACACAGGAGAGACCAAGCAGTCGCAGAATTACATACACATCCGTATTCAGCGTGAGCACCCCAATCCAATATTCCAACTGCAACGCGGTGCTGTCCGGCACAGCCCCCGCCATTCAACGCCACCATTTGAGATAAGCCTGCTGACACGCTTCATTCACCAGAGCGCAATGGTCGTAAGACTTTGACCACTGTCCAAGGTCTTCCCAAGAAATTCGACCAGAAGAAGATCCTCAAGGTCATCAAGAAGAAGTTCGGTACGTCACACTGCATGGATGGAGTTACAAGCACAAGACTGACTATTTACACGCAGCTTGCAATGGCACCATTGTTGTCGACTCTGAGATGGGAGAGGTGATTCAGCTCCAGGGCGATCAGCGCAAGGATGTTCAGGAGTTCCTCACAGACAAGAAAGAAGGTGTGAATTCTCCCCTGCTCCGTCCACAGACCAACACTGACTTCCTCCAGGCTTGGAGTTGGATGCCAAGACCATCAAGGTCCATGGTTTCTAAACCCATCGACTACCGCCCCACCAGCCGTCTTCATGAGGAGCTTCGATAGAAGTGTGTCAGCATCCACCAATTTCTCCTTTCAACTTCTTGCCCTGCCTCTAGCTTCTGGACAACCCGATGGCTGGGTCGATCTTTTCGTTTACGACTTGCTTCGACATGGGGCGTTCTTCGATGATACCCGCATTCTTTCATAGAAGGCACTGATGATTATGGGAATGGTCTGGGAAGATGGGCCCTTTTCTGCGCGTTTTTACTTTCGCTGCTTTTCCAGGGACACGGATTATGCTCTTGCAGTGCTTTCTCATCATAAGATGTGTGTATGAGCAGGGATTCGGCTTGCGTTCATATGCTTTCCTCGAGGACTGGCGTAGCATGGATCTGGAAATGCAATGGGATACACATTTCAATAGCTTTGGTATCGATGATTGTGCTTTGTGACTTGATTAATTATTTCGGCTGTACTTTGTAAGTTACAAGCGCCTTAAAAGGGTATCCCATGCTGTTATTCCCTGAAAAGTAAGAGTAAGTGCTATAACTTAGCCCATACTAAGTGACTTTTCTTTGAGATTACTCCTACGTAGGAATTTGATTCTGCTCTCTCTATACGGACACAGTCGCTTGCAACTTCCAGAATGTAGATGCTACGGGGTGAGCGATGCAACGACAGTCAGCTATATCACAGCCTTTTTTTTTCAAAGCGGTCGATATTCCACCTGCCGTCGAAACGTCAATTCCCTCCCGCCTCGGACGAACTCCTCACTTCTTTTTTTCTTCCTCAAGTGCGGAACTCCAAAGCGTGAACTTTCAACTCGCTGCTAGAGGCGCTGGAAGAGGAGCGAACTTTTCAAGATGTCCTGATCTGGGCACCCACCCATGGAATTAGATGTGGTGCGTTTGCGGGCTTGAGTATGACATGAGGAGTGCAGAAGCTCTGCTTTTACTGTGGTTTCTTTAGAGGGGGCAGGAATGGGAAGTTTGCAAAAGCATACACTCGCCTTTGAGGTCCCGAGGACAAGGAATATACGTTGCTTGAAGGATTTGAACTTGTAATTTGACTTGATTTGCTTGGTATCCGCTCCCACAATTTCCTATCTCTCCTCTGTCATCAAGAACGAGAGCGGCTGAAACATTCCTTATATCCTTGTGCCTTTCCTGGCTAGAGAACACTTGCAGCCAGCTTCATGCCTCTTCCTTAGATGTGCTCAATTCCAGCACAGCTCGATCACAGAACGCCAACTCCATATACACTCACAACCCAGGATATCATAGGTCTCGGCCTATTTTCCCCTCCTCCCCAATCCCCACCT
>AYLM01000033.1:0-18643 GCA_001625345.1 Cairneyella variabilis | reverse complement strand
CACCAACCCTCACCCCACTACCCCCACTACTCCAAAGCACCATCCCATCCTCAACAAACATATCTCTCTTCAACTCCCATATATCGAACTGCTCCGGATGCATTGCAGCTAAAGTGATCGCATGTGCTCGGAAAGATGGGATAGGGATCAAGTCCATGAACGCTGGATGTGGGTATAGGATTTGTGGTAATGTGGGCCTGAGATGTGTTGGTGTCGAGGGACTAGTGATGGAAGCGAGAAGCTTCTTGGGGTCATCTGATGGGGTGATGGAGCGGTGGAATGGCGACCTAGTGAGGCATTGTGGGATGGGGACGTAGTGGTCGAGAAGGCCCATGCTTCGAGCGTTTTGGATGCATGCCGTGAGTATCTTTGTTTGGAAGAACTGGATGGAGGTCGTCCGTGGATTGGGGCAACAGGACCGTGAGATGGTTTGCGAGGTAAGAGCGGGTTGGGTACCAGGACGGGTTGCACAGGATCTCTCGAGAGCTAAACAGTCGTTGATGATAATTTCATCCACTAAGTTTTGATGGTGGCCAAAATCAGAGGAGGAAAGCTTTGTAGCCCCTTCTGGCGGAGTCGACGAAAATAGAGATATGTCCTGAGTTGATGACCAGTCTTGATTCAGAGACCATTCTTGGGTGGAAGAGCTTGATCCTCTCGGATCCAAAACATCCAGCGCTCTTGGGGATATTCCATTCTCACCCACAACGTTGAGTACTTCATTTGACGGGGAGAGGGTGCTAGGGGCTGGGCCTCCACAAAGTCTTGCCCATGAGCATTCGAGATCCGAGAGAATTCTCGTTAAGTTGAAATCATCAGTCGAAAATGGTGGACCAGATGCTGACGACGAGACAAAGAGATGGTCTGTGGTACTCTCGAGGTTGGTGATGGTTGTGCTCTGATCCCGGATACCCTCCAGCTCTGCAGCAGGTACCGATAAAACACTCTCCAGAGCACGTGCTGGTTCTCTGGAGACTCTTTTGTCCTCCAGTATACGCTTTGTCGGCCGCGGCCGGAGCTCCAGCTTCCTTGCTGACGAGCTCTGGCATTGGTGCTGCGACCCCTGAAAACGCTTTGCTCTCTCTTTCTGGCCTATTTTCCCGTTAAGTGGTGAGTGCTTGCTTTAAGGAGCTGCACTTACGATAAGTTCTTTGGTTGATACGGTTCTGCTCACGGCGAGCTTCAGTTAGCGCTCGCTTTCGAGGGTTTCGGGATCTGTCGGTATTCATAACTGTTGACGTGCAGGAGATAACATCTGCTCTGGTAGTCGGGGCCATCATTAGATGCTATGCACTGAATACAACCTGGCTTACAGAGAGAATTGGGTGTTGGCTGACACCTGATTATCGAGAACGCACTATACGGCGTTAAGCTTATAACTCCGAGCTAATTGCCTTAGTCACCTCCAGGTATCCGACGTCCACGGCACAGAATCTTCTCGTTGTTCTCGATAATTCTCGCCGGGGCGGTTGAAGTGGCTTATCCACAAGGATTTCGTTGCTCTCGCGAAGTGGCTTACGGCCCGGTATGGGAGTCTCGAGGTCGGCGATTGTGAAAGGGTGATCCCCTCCCACGTGACCATCCTCTCCTCCTGTCCTCCTGTCTCACGCCGGTAACGTGGTTCTCTTGCAAAGTAGACGGTAAGCCAGGTAATCCACATAATCCACCGGCTTTGACCAAGCGGAGTTTCCTTGGAAAGGAGGTCTATAAAGGACCAAGCGATGGCCCCTCTCAACATCGCGTCACCATCGTCCTCGAACCAAGTGTTCATCTTTCTTCCTCCTTTTCTACCATCACTCCAATACGCAAAACATGGCCGCATCAAACAAAAAGACTATCGTGGTTGTCGGCGCGACAGGAACCCAAGGTGCCTCGGTAGCACGCACGTTTCTCTCCCTTCCACATTGGCACGTACGCGCTCTCACCCGTAACCCTTCATCTGCAGCTGCACAAGCCTTAGCCACGTCCGGCGCAGAAGTTGTTCAGGCCGACCTTTCGGACATCAACTCCCTGTCCAGAGCCTTCCAAGATGCGCATGCCATCTTCCTTCTTACCGACTTCTGGACGACATATAGACCCCTCATGGCCACATTCAAAGAAGGCCTACCCGATCCCAGCGAAGTCGCGTACAACACCGAGGTCTCTCATGGCAAGAATGCTGCCCAAGCAGCAGCCAAAATTCTGACTTTGGAACGCCTTGTAGTCTCAGCGCTCCCAGCGATGGGAAAGCTGTCTGGCGGAAAGTATGCTAGTCTTCACTGGCAATCCAAAGGTGCCATTATCGACTACATCGAGAACGAACTTCCCGACTTGGCCAAGAAATCATCTTTCGTCTACATGGGCGCGTACAATACCAATGAGATGCTTTCAGCGAGATTGGACCCGGCGGACGGGACGTATCAGTTCATGCTGCCGCTGAAGAAGGATACACGGATGCCAATCATCGATCCAAAAGAATCCACGGGACCGTTCGTGAGAGCTTTGATTGAAGACGAGAAGCCAGGCATCAAGTTATTGGCGTATGACACGGACAGTTACTTGACTGTGCAAGAGATTGTTGATACGTGGTCGAGAACAAGTGGCAGGGAAGCCAGTCTGGTGGAAGTGACCATCCATTTCATGCATCAAAAGATCGGCTTGCCGATGGAACTACTGGATGCTCCGGCTTTCATTGACGAGTTTGGCTATGTGGGGTCGATGAAGGTGACTGAGCCGGGTCAGCTGACGAAGAAGGTGGAGACCAAGTCATTTGAGGACTGGATGAAGGGGAGAGACTGGAAATCATTCTTGGAGGCTTGATGAGGGAGAATTTCAAAGTACCTGGAATGAAGATTGGTGTTAGTCGTGACGGATGGTGGAGTCAATTCGACTTTTGATGACATAGAACTAGCTTTCGTAGCATGAATACTTAGCTGAGACTTCAATGCGCTGATTTTCTGAATAAAAAGGGATTTCGTCCATACTCTCAGTTGTATGAGGTGTCACAATCAAAACAATGGCATTTCTGTCATACTAAAGATATGCCTCATTCCTAAGCTTGCTGCATCAATAATAGCTACCTTGGTGCAGAAGTATTAAGGTAACTTCATCCTTAAGTGTCCTAATCCTGATTCTGTCCTACGCCATTGTACAGAATTCTCTTCTTATAATCTACCTCCTTGGCATAGAAAGTAGTCACCTCAATCCCATTCTCTAACCTCTCTATGTTCATGTCAAAGCCTTGCAAATACCAAGTCCTTACAGTCTTGATAGTATTCTTAACTCGTCTTGTATAAGATTACATTTCATGCCGTGTCCTGGTATGCGATCCATAAATTTCTTCCAGATCTTCAGGCGAGAGTCAAACGAGAGGGCATGGAAGACCAGGTGGATGTTGACGCGAGATCTGAATGGTGCATCGATTGTGTCGTACAGATTAGTGGTTAGGAATATGATTCCGCGGAAATATTCTAGTCCTCTGAGACAGAGTTGTCCATGTTAGGAATGAAGTTCAGTGCTTGGTGTCAGGTTCCACTTGACAAGAGCCCGTTGTGAGCAATATCAGTGAGATCGCGTTTGGCCATGAACACATTAGCCTCCAGAATCGGGTCGGCATGGTTTTGCTTCGCAGAACTTTCGTGACTTACCGTCTAGCAAAATTACCGCATCCCATCCCGTTGCCATCTCAAACACTTTCTTCAGCTTCGGTCCCAATTTATCAGCCTTGGCCCCCAACTCCTCAGCCGGAAATAGTTAAGCGGACATTTTGTTTTGTCAGCAACTGGGACAGCCATCAAATGGTATGTAAATCAAGGCTATGATCCTACCAGCTTCAGCCGTCAAGGTTTTGCCAGCGCCTGGTGGTCCACTGAGAATCATGATCCATCCTTGCCCTATGATAGCCGTCAAGCACTCTGGAGGAGACAGGTGTGGAGTAATCGCCTTTTCCAATGATCACATTATCTACGCCAGCCTGCAGACGCTGGCTGTTGTCGACGAAAGTCAAGATCAAGTCTTTCTGATCTTGAGAATACACCAAAGGATCATACGCCTTGTTATTCCAAACAATTTGCTCAATATCTTCAATGTAGAAATAGACTTTGACATCATCTGTTAGTCCTGACTGATCCCGTTGATGCTAATACTTACGCCAAGACTTGTTCTTCAATGCAAAACCCTTGACCAGTGGAGAGACAAAGATGAGCTCATCCTTATTCAACAACATCTTCTTCTTATTCTCCTCTTTAATTTCTCTCTCGAGCTTATCCAGGTAGATTTTATCCTTGGCGACTCGTTTCGATGCTTGTCTTGGAAAGGGCTCATAACTATTACACTCGGTGTTCCACGACCCGCGATACTGTTCGTCTTCATGATCCTCGGCGTCGCCTCCATTGGGTTTGGTCATCAAGCGCTTGAATATGATCTCATTGACGAACTACTCTACTTTGCGCTTGAGACCATCATGTTGCTTGGCATAGCCATAGATATCAACCAAGATACGTCCCGAGGCCTTCGCCGTTTTCAACAGCCAGTGCTTCAGTCCAATGTCTCGAGCGTTGAAGTAGCACCCACATTGCCTGGAACGAGTTGATTTTGATTCCACTTGGTTTCCACGAGAACGAGCGATCATGAACACAATCTCTTCGCATATGATGGTCATTACCGGAAATCCGTAGAAGGTACCAATGATGCGGTAAGCTTGCTCGCAATCATCAGAGCTCGAAATTATGGTGGTTCTACGACGGAAGTGTGTCCATGCCAGCGCATACCTAATCAGTACACTGTCATTAAGGTGCTTCAACTTTCCCAGATATCATCGAAGAGCTCATGCATGAGCTCGGCCAACAAGTCGAGGTGTTCTTGGAGAAGAATATCTTCCGCAGTGGGCCTTTTCTTGCTGGTGCCGGGTTTCTCCGCTTGTAAGTCTATGATTTGATCGCAGCAGAAGAACAATGGTGGAAATGGTTCTTCGAACACTCCCTCGTCTGACCTCTTCATGAAGACGCCTTCTTGCACAAGGATATTAGATAGACGAGAAGTGGACTTTGGACCTCTATTCGGCTGATCTTGAAAGACGTCAATACTCCAAATGTGTCCTGGTCATCATCCTTGATCTTGAACACCTTGATTGCAACTCCTTTAATAGATTTGGAAATCTTCTTTTTGACTTATGTCGGGGGTTTCTCAACTCAATCAATTCTGTGGTCGTTGCTCTTTGGGCCTTGCCAGAAGACCTTGATCTCACTGCTTGCTCCGACGCTTGCTTTGTTGGTTCATGTTTTGTTGTGATCTCTTCAACGGATACTTCCTTAGTTTCTTAGTTTCTCAGTTTCTTCAGCTTATTCACTACTTTCTTCATCATGACTATAAATATACGCGGGATTTATCATGGCCTCGGCACGAAGACGTTTCGGATTTGGCAAATTGTTTTTCTCAGCCTCAGTTTGAGCACGCTTCAAGACCCCTGTTCCACATTGCCGTGGCTACTGATAAGTCAGTACAGACCCAAAGGCTGACTTAGAGCGAGCAAGATGACTTACTTCCTCTTTCGGAGGTCTTCCGTTTGGAGGCCTTGCAAACGGGATTGTTAACTTGATTTGCAGCTCTAAAATAGAGGATGACGACAGTGACTTCCATACGATCACTTCCAGCAAGCCAAACTGGTTGGTGAAATGGCATGTTGGGTATACACACGATTCCGGAATGCTGTTCGGTCGCTTGACATTCCTGAATCGAAATTTGGCAACAGAGTGAGCATTCTTGTAGACGTAAGCGAACCCCTTTTCCTTTTCGCTTCGCTTAATCTCTTACTCTTCAGTCTTGGCGCTTTCACTATTCTAATCCTTTAAGTAAGGCCCATGCTAACCATACTAAAACCCTCGTTGTCTTTATAGCTGATCTCTGTAATGCATTGACTCAAAGTGCTGGCATTCCCATCTCAAGCCTTATTCTCATACCAAATGCAAGGCATGCATCGAAAACCTAAAATCCGAAGCATACTGATATCTGAGTAAGAACGTCAAGATATTGCGACGACTTCCATCTGCATCGACGGACGGAAAAGCTACAAAGCATGATTTGCCACCAATGGCGTTCCGGCAAGGGTTCGGATTAAAGTTATCCTTGTCGGCCTTAAATCCCACAACCGGCCAAGCCATATATGTCATGACTTTAAGATATAAAAGAGACTTTAACATCATCTCATATATCGACCACAACAATAAGTTATCAATTTCAGGACTCTTTACTTTCTTACCTACGTATCCACCACACCATGGTACGAATCTTCATAACAGGTTACTCCTCCGGCCTCGGCCTCCTTGTTACGGATTCAGGGGATATAGGGTGCAAGCAACGACTCGATTTGAACTGACTATTTACAGAGGATATGTAGCCTGTACTTATAGGGCCCTTGGGCCCTGTAGAGCCTGTGACTCACTCACTGTAGCCTACTACAGCCTATAGGCATCCACTGTAGCCTGGCAGGCTACAGTGGTCCCTATAAGGTTCCAACACTCCTCACAGCTCAGCGCCTCATCGCACAAGGCCACCAAGTAACGCTTCACGCTCGAAGTTCTTCTCGCGCCAAAGAAGCCATGTAGTATGCTCCTGGAGCATCAGGCTGCCTGATTGGTGACATCTCATCCATAGCTCAAACCAAAGCTCTCGCCGCCGAAGCCAACAAGACCGGAATCTTCGATACCGTAATCCATAACGCGGGTGTTGGGCCCTGGGAAAAGGAGATGAAGACGACTGAAGATGGTCTTGTACATACCTTCGCTATCAATGTTCTTGCTCCTTACATTTTGACAAGTTTGATGGACAAGCTGAAGAACTTGATTTACATGAGCTCAGGGATGCATACTAGTGGGGATGCGAGCTTGAAGAACGTGGTTTGGAAGGAAAGGCAGTTCAGTTCAATGTAAGCTTATAGAGATGCTAAGTATGCTTTCTCTACTTCAACGTACTCTGTTTGTGGCTGACATGTCACAGATTGATGGATGTCCTGTTTGCCTTCGCAGTTGTTCGTTACTGGCCAGATGCATCGAGCGACGCTCTCGCGCCAGGCTGGGTCAAGACGAAAATGGGTAGCTCTTCTGCTCCAGATGATACCAACAAATCCATCGAGGCTATGGAAAGAGTAGCAAGTGCTGATTCAAAGAAGATTCCAACAGGAGAATATCTTGCTGCGCAAGAAGAGTCAACTTGTGTGCTACGGCTCTGCTAAGGATATGAAGACCCAGGATGAGTTATTGAGGATCTGCGGGGAGATTATCAGGGGTGAAATTTCCGAAGTAATAATAGGATAGTTTAAGCTTGTGATGAGTAATCCCTCTCATTTCGAAACACGTTTCCGCCGAAAGTCTGAAAACGCAGCACCCTATCAGCAGTGCTGATGAAGGCTATTCCATGTAATAATCTCAATACCAGTACTGGTAGTTTCGTATTCCGTATTTAAACAAGAGCTGTGGGTGAACTAAAGCCTGCGCCACCCTAAGCAAGTGAGCCAATGGAGGTAAGTCCTCCAAGATGAACAAGCTAACCATTTGGGCGCCAGAGCCGCCGGCTATGTTGAAAAGCAATATTTGGTGTATTCCGAATTTGATGGAATTTGCGTAAGTAATGTAGGCAGGAAGTTGGCAGAGATCAAAATCGACGGAGGTAGAATACGATGCTCCGTCGAATTTAGTGGGGAAGGACTGGGCGGAGATGGAAATAGACGGAGATAGGATCGAATTTTGGAAATTATTTGCTGACAACCTACAGAGAGCGAGGGCTATAATACCCACATGCCTATTTTCCCCTAGTCAGCAAAAATCTAGGTATGAAATTTCACACCAAGAAACATTGTCTGCTGACTTTACATCTCCATTCATATTCACATTTGTATCGACCAACATGCCTGTACCTCTCCGCACACTTGGCAAGAATGGACCACAGATACCGGCAATGGGCTTTGGCCTGATGGGTATGTCCCATGAGACCTACGGATCAGCTCCCGGCAACGAAGAACGCTTTGCACTCCTCGATCGGGCTCTTGAGCTTGGATGTACATTCTGGGATACTTCCGAGTAAGCCTTTGCTAAGTACTATCTATTGGAGATTGTACTAATCACATAACTGAAGCCTCTATGGGGACAACGAGAAGCTCTTGGGGAAATGGTTCAAACGAACGGGAAAGCGCGATCAAATTTTCCTCGCTTCCAAGTTTGGCTTTGTCAAAGGCAGTCCTACTTACGCTGTCGATACCTCTGCCGCCTATTGCAAGAAGGCGTGTGCAGAGAGTCTCAGGCTTCTCGGCATTGACTCGATTGACCTTTGTAAGTCCGCTAGCCTTCCCCCCCAGAGGAAATGTTTGAAGCCCTGTTAGGGTTGTCGTGAGCGACACAATGTTTGTGATCATTGTCAATCGGTATTTCTAGTTCGGGTTGACGACTAATCATCGGAAAGATTACGTCCATAATGCCAACCCAGAGACGCCCATTGAGGAGACAATGAGAGCATTGGCAGAACTAAAATCGTACGTACTCAGGCCATCGCAAGCCAGACCATTGTTTGACGCCGTTACTGACGAGAAAGTCAGAGAGGGCAAGATCAAGCATATCGGATTGTCTGCAATTTCCTCCACCACGCTTCGTCGAGCATGCAAGATCGCAGCCGTCGCAGCCGTCCAGATGGAGTACTCCGTATTCACGCGTGATATCGAGGGTCCTGCAGGCCATAACCTCCTAGCTACATGCCGTGAACTTGGATGCGCGCTCGTAGTAGCTGCACCTCTTGGGCGAGGGTTGCTCACAACAGCCTTCAGTAAGGGTGAAACTATGGGTGACAGCAAGGATATGCGTCCACGTGTTCAGCCTCGTTTCCAAGAAGCCAACCGGGACCAGAATATCAAGATCGTTAGCCAGTTCAAGGCACTAGCTGACAAGAAAGGCTGTACCGTAGCTCAGCTCGCGCTTGCATGGGTTATGAAGCAGGGTGGCGATATTATTCCCATTCCAGGTACGAAAAAGATAAAGTACTTGGAAGAAAACTGGGGTGCCCTTGATGTTTCTCTGACTGATGAAGAAGATGCCGAGATCAGAAGCTTCGGGGAGACTCACGACTTTGCTGGAAGTCACACACCTCCAGCATTTGCACGTTACATCTTTCGAGACACTAAAGAGGAGGACGCCTGAGTTTGCGAGATGGAGGCAAAGGCCAAATAGAGAACTCAGTTGGATTGGTCTGCAAAATTTGGATTTTCATGTAGTAATCTTACAACTGCACAGACTTAAGTGCAACGTGAATCCTCTTACTATAACTGTTTCACGACCGACTGTTCTCGCGATCCGAGAAGTATGATTTACACAGAACTGAGGGTGCTACACAACCACGATTCAATCTGCTTAAACCCCCTCATTCCCGCTCCGGAGTTTCTTCAGACTACTGGAGAGGGAACAAGGTTGCACTTCAAATATTTTCGGAAGCCTGACTTGAGAAATCGATGGAATGGCTTCTCACTTGTTTGATCCTATATTGGAACGAGCACAGATCTTTACGATTCCTCTCGTTCCAGCCGCCGTCGTGACTACTACTACGCTGCTGCTTTTGTTGGTGCCCTTCCATCATCCAAAATAATCCCGAGCATCCACCAGTTGCATCCTTATCCATTCCCTTCATTGGACATCTTCTGGGACTTTTGTGGTACTAAGGAGGTTACTTCCAGCCTTTGAGGTAAGGTGGATCGGGCCTGTCCTTTGAGAGCTCTACGAACTAACCATTGGACAGCAAGCTTTATTTACAGTGGCTAGTTTTCGCGATCAATATCCTGGGGCAGAAACAGTACATCGTCTGCTCCCCCGAGCACTTCAACACCGTCCTGTTGAACTCGAGAACGTACTGTTCCAACCACTTCGTTGTCCAAATAGTCAAAGCTCTGGGAGCTAGACAGAAAATCGTAGATATCGTGGCGGAAAGTCATGGGGACAACAAGTATATGAATGACGTTAATAAAGCAATGAAAGTCGCATTTGCAGGCCCCAGTCTACACGAAACCAGTAAATGCGTGTTGAAGAGGTTTGCGCAGAATCTTAATGATCTCGGTACCGACGAACAATCTCGAGGCCTCTTTGATTGGATGAGCACGATGTATATACTGTCAGTGTCGGAGACTCTATATGGCCCCGGGGACCCCATCACCAAAAATCCTGCCCTGTTGCAAAGCCTCCGGTGATCACAAATCTTTTTGATTACTTAACGACTAGGAACTAACAGCGAATAGAGAGTTCGAACAAGGCCTACCAGCCTTGGTTTCAAATATGATTCCATCAATATTTGTGCGCAAGGCTCTTCAAGCATGAAATGCTCTGACCGCTGCATTCCTTGAATACTACGACAATGGTCTAGACAGGAACGCGAGCCACTTGATCCAATGCCGCGCAAAAGCAGCTCGAGAAACAGATTTTACGAACAAGGACATGGGCCAGGCTGAGAGCATCGTTCTCTTTGCGGCATCAACCAACACTGTTGCTGTTGCCTTTTGGATGATTGGTAATATTCATTCGGATCAGGGTCTGACCGCAGAAATCTCCAAGGAAGTATCGAGCATTACGCGAAGATCTGTGATGGACGGGCAAAGATACTGTGCATCTCGACACAGCAGCCTTGAAATCGGAGTGCCCGCTGCTTGAGTCGGCATGGCAGGAGACCCTGGGACTGTCTTTGAATACGAATATCGTTCGCGTGGCCACAGAAGATACAGTCCTAGATGATACGTACTCGCTGAAGAAGAAAAGTATCCTCCACTTCGCTGCGGGATCGGCCCATAACTCTCAGGAGATCTGGGGCGAGGACATGAATTGTTTCAACGGTCGTCGCTCTCTAGATCTGACTCGCGAGCAGCGAAAGTATAGAATGCTGCCCTTTGGTGGCGGGAAACACCTCTGTCCTGGAAGGCATCTTGCTTTTTCAGAAATTGTGAGCTTTGTAGCTATGATGGTGTATGGATTCGAGGTATGCTTGAAGGATGGATCTGGAGGAGTGGTGCTACCACCCTGTAATGTACAAAAGCTGGGAGAAGGCGTTAGAGCCTGCTCATGACGTTGATGTATTAATCAAGCAAAAGAAGGAGTTCAAAGATGTTGTTTGGATCTCTGATATGACCTGAGTCCGAGGTCATGAGTTTTATGTCCCACTCTAGGGGCGGAAAGGTTAAGATTTTGATTTTGGGTGGGGGGGCGCCGCCAGGGGGCAGATAGTGAGAGACCAGTGAAGAAGGGAAATTGAAGTGAGGAGTGACCAGTGTTAGAGTTCAATGAAAATTCAATTTTTTTTTCTTCCTCGCCTCGGCGGCGCTTCGTAAATTTCGAGTCTTTTGACACAATTTCATGAAGGTGAAACTCAACCGTCTTATAATTTGACTGCTCCTTGTCTCGGTCCCGAAATGCTTCTCTGGCAATACACAAATTGCGGTCGTAGCTGCTCTCGATGAGATCTGCCTCAGTTCTCGATCTAGCATTATCTCTTCCGAATCGCTCCTGCATCCGTTTCTTGCAGTACTCTGGGAATTGCTCCAAGTCTTCAGTATCTGACCCTGCTCTTCGTTCAAATGTTTGACCGTGAGATTGCAACGGTCATTCGGGATGTTCTCGGGTGTACAGCGTGCTGTGTAATGGGAAGGTCCCGGTCGCTACGATCCACGGACCCACAAGGTGGCACCATGCGCACAATAATAACCTTTACTGCTGGAACAGAAGCACAAATAATGTCAAGATCAATTTCAAGTGATGCCCACAGCCAGAGGTAGAATCCTTCCCAAGTGTAGTCCGAGGAGGAATTTGTAAGGAGTGAATAAATGAGGCGAATTGTACTGTACCGCAAAGGCAGACACTAGTCATGAAATCAGCAGCAGACTCCAGATGTCGCATAGAACTTCTCAAGGAGTTTCAACGTACACTCCACCAATAGCAAAGATGCCAATCAATACAAATCTTCGCCTCTGGGGCATCTTCAAGAACCATAGAAGCGGCATTGGAATCAGGAGAACCGAGAAGTCTGCAATTATATTCGTGAAACCATGAACCTTGACTGTTGTATCATCTCGAACGCAATGCGTAGTTCTGGTCCCATTGAATCCAATCGAGTCCATCGACGTGAAGCAGGTCTGGACAGTCAACTTGGAAGTTATTCAGGAAGTCTAGATGCATACCACGGCAATGAGTATTTCAAATTCCAGCAACCAAGCAATGGCGAAAACCAGAGCGACATATTGCACAATTCGAAACTTTTTGCCATTTGAGAGACGGAAATAAAAGACCAAAATTGATAACTCAGCCGCCGATACAGCGCCTGTGAAAGTCAACTGCGCTCCCATGCAATTTTGAGGAGGCTGTCACGGTCCTCGACTTCAGAGATGTGATATGTCCACCCGAATCGCGTAGCGACGCAGATTAGGACTCCAAACTGGCAAGCCACAAGCTGGCAATACTCATCAGTAATAGAAATAATGCTTTGGGAGGGACCTTAAAAATGCAATCAAAATCAACCAGTCATCGGGTCCAACGGCGCGAATGATTGAACGAGAGTAAAACCGGAGAGAGACCACAATCAATGTAATGGTGAGACATATTGACTGAGATATGATGAGTTGAGATTTCCTCGACTCAAGTGGACCATTACTGGTTTCAAGCAAACTCATAATGCTAGTTGGAATGAACTCAATCAAGGCTGCCTTTCGGATGGGGTGTAGGATGCATCCATTGCTTGCGAGGTGGATAGAACATAGCGAAGGTTATGTAGTCGTGCGGCTTGATGCATAATCCGCCAAGTGGTGTAAGTCCAAGCATCAGGAAAGTTTGAATTGAAGCACAGCCAGAGGATACTAAGAAAGGCTATGTTGAAGACGCTGACAACTTGATGAAAACGCACTACAGAGGATGCGGCCAAAAGTCTTGTACTGGCAGGGGTGCGTCGCCATATCTCGCTTCAACGCCACATAGGTTGCGGACTAACGAGGGAGCGCTATAAATTTAGGCTTTTCCAGGCTCTTCCAGGCTGTTCAGGCCTTCGGTTCAGCAGTCAATGCCTGTAACAATCACTATAATTACGAAGGCTTCGGGCTTCCCAGGCACTATGCCTGTTGCGTAGCCAGAGTGCGCTAGACTAAGCGAGATGGGGCGCCGCACCCCTGCCAGGACGAGACTTTTGGCCGCATCCTCCATACTCTGGGAAACCTTCAGCGCACTTGCATCTTAGTGGAGTCGCATGTTCCCGAGCCAAGGGATGAGGCTGATATACATCAAAGGTACCTGTCCTGCTCAAACACCTGGGTACGAATGAAAAGAAGGGATGAGGGCTGCGCATAGTATCTCGCACAGTGGTGGAAAGCGCTTGGACGAAGCCTAACCACCGTGCTCAAGGAAAGTTTCGAGGCCAAGCAAAGCAACAAGTGAGAACGCGAAACAGGAAAGCCTTATTGTGCTTAAGGTTCTCATGAAGCTGAAAGCAAACTTGCAGCCTCATGTAGGTCGAGTCCAAACTTAGCTGATTTGTCCCTGGTAGGAAGGACGATGTTCCATCGCACTCGGACAAGTCCCACGTCTGTAACAACTCTCCAGCGTACAGTCATGAGAGGAAAAGATGACAGCGAATAACGATGAATTTCTACCTAATATTCAATAATACTGTCAAGGTCGGAGACCTCCCAATACACTGTTCCAGCGTTCACGTGTGGTCTGTGGAAGGTGGAGCAACGGCATGTCTGTGAAGGCGCAGCGTTGCTTTTATATGGCAAGCCTCATGCAGTAGAAGATGACTCTTGTTGGGAAGCAGTAAGCTCTCCAGGGGCTTGGAAATCCAACAGCTTGATGAAGTCGCTTGGATGGTGCTGAGTATGTTGATGGTGGTGGACGGGAAATCACCATTTGGACTCGGTTCGGAGGAACGTTCTTCCTTGCACGCGATTTCCTCTACCAAAAATTCAGCAGCATTCTGCCATCACATCTCCAACGCGTCAGCAACGACAGCCACAGAAAACCTTCTCGCAAACTCCATCGATACGATCGCCTTAGCAGACAAGATGGATGCCCTTCGCAGCGCTCTCCAACCCATCACTCACAACCTTCCCGCGCCCATCCATGATCTCGGCGTCTCCATCCTTGGCGATGTGTGCTACAAGACCCTCCTCCTCGATATCGATCTCGAGTCTGCGGAGTGCCTCAAGCTCGCCATTTCCAAAGGCCTTGGGATCGGTATCATTGCCGCCTCATCCATCGTCAAAGTACCCCAAATCCTTGCCCTTGTTAACTCCCGCTCCGCGTCCGGAATCTCCTTCCTCTCCTACCTCCTCGAAACCTCCGCCTACCTCATTTCGCTTGCATACAATGTGCGCCAAGGCTTCCCATTCAGCACATACGGAGAGACGGGCTTGATCATGGCGCAGAATGTGGTTATCGCAGTTCTGGTGCTACATTACAGTGGGAAGCAGAGTACCGCAGCCTTGTTCGTTGCCGGCCTTGCCGCGAGCGCTGTAACATTGTTTAGCGATAGTATCTTGGACATGAATACTCTATCAACTCTTCAGGCTGGGGCGGGTGTGTTGGGAGTCGCTAGCAAGCTGCCGCAGATTCTGACGATCTGGCAGGAGGGTGGAACTGGACAATTGAGCGCATTCGCGGTAAGTTCATTGGTTACGCGCGGAGGAAAATCATTCTAATTTGTTCTTCTAGGTCTTCAACTACCTAGCAGGATCCCTCTCTCGAATCTTCACAACTTTACAGGAGGTTGATGACAAACTTATTTTGTATGGATTCGTTGCTGGGTTTGCGCTGAACCTTGTTCTCGCAACGCAGATGATCTATTACTGGAATGCGCCTGCGAAGAAGTCTGTGAAGGGTAAGGAGAAGGAGGTGGTTCCGGTGACTGCTACGAGTGGTAGTACGACCGCTACTCCAAAGGGAAAGAACCCTACCACTCGGAGACGCGGATAAACTCTCAATAGAGAATGTATTGTATTGAAGCTTGTTGACTCCTGCGATAAGTGGTTGCAGTCATTAATTTACTATTCTGACTTCAAGTTGCATTTCTGCGAGTGCTTTAATTCCGCCATTGCAAATCACAAACAAGTTCTGCTGCCTTGATTTGACATACTGTTCCACGCAAACATTCAGCAGATTCCTGCATACCCAAGTATTAATCCACAAGTGTGGCTTAATCTACTTTTGAGCTACTATGTTGAGTTTTGCCTCGGATTCGTATGGAGTCCATCAAATAACAATACTCCCCACAGGTGGATATCCAATTCTTGAAATGACCGTACAGGCAGTGGTGTGTCTTTCTTGTTTGTTGCATTCGTTATTTGCGCTTAGCGATTAAACCATGAATGTGATGTTCTTTGAAAGGATGGCTCTGCTTACAGAAACCTTGATATAAAGACTCCTCTGAGATGGTGAATGCTGTGCTGGGGATAAAGAAGATATAGCAATACTTCACAATGAGAAGTAGCCAGCCATCTACTGTGGCAAGACGACTTTCTTTGAAGATCCACATTTCTCAAATCATTCGCACCATGGGCTTCCGGGCAGCAACAGAAGGCCTGAGTGTCACTCCGAAATCTAGAGTTACTCCATCAGGCTTACGTCATGATGTTACTGTTACAGGAGACATAGCTGCAGGATTGGAGCAGTCTTCAACTGCCCCAAAGCAGAAAGTTGTTGTCATTGCTGTCTCTGGTTGTTCATCTGCTGGCAAGAGTACACTTTCTACACTTTTGTCATTGATCTTTGAAAATTCTGGTAAGCTTCAATCTACATATGTTCTAGATCTTGTCCCAAATATCATGCTTCAAGGCTGACATGAACTGTGTAGACAACCCCACCCAAAAGAGCTTTGTGATTCACGCAGACTCCTACTTCATGGCTAAGAAACTATGCCCATCAACAGAATTCACTTCATCACCAGCAGACCAGCAATTCTGCCTTGACACTCTCATCATGGATAATATTGGCGCCTATTCTACTGAGCCCTCTTCAACTGATGCTGATGGTGTTCAATACTTCAAAATAAAGGGGCCCGATACAGATTGTGATGCAGCAATTGAGTTTTCTCAGTGAGCAAACCTTCTATTTTTACCGCTACTGCTCCACACTCTCGGGCCTTACCTCTACTCCCACACCCGACTTTAGCTTGATTCCTGCTCTCTTCCGTAGACATGCTAACTCGATGTTCAAGGCTTGTTGCAACCGTCAAAAATATCAAAGACACTGGCTTCTCCACTGCCGCGCGAGGAAAAGTCTCCAGGAATGAAAAAAATGCAGAAAATGTAGTTGCCTCGACAAACGAGATAAAAGCGAAGTATGGCGCCTTGATCAACGAGATGCGAACTCTTGTCAACAAGGATTTGGTTGGGACCGACTCTCCTCGACCTGATATTTGCATCGTTGATGGATTCCTTCTCTATGCCGATCCATCTACCGTTCCCGATACGCAGCAGCAGCTAGATTCTGATGAAGCTGCCCAGGGGGTTGACGAGCTCGAGGAGGTTGCAGGGAATGAGAATCAAGATCTGAAAGATTTCCAGCTACAGTTACAAAAGGTCTGGGCGACCAACCAGGGAGCTAAGCCTCTGCTTATGGAATTTTTTGACATTAAACTATTTTTGACGATAGGTAAGAATTCCGACCATCTTGCCTTGCAAATATTGAGCATTTACTGAGTGCTACAGGTCAGGATACGGCAAGACAACGTCGCTTCTCTCGGTCTGTGTACCAAGACCCTCCAACTGGCACGCGCCAAGCTGGTCAAATGTGGAAGACGTTGGGTTACTTCAAAGAAGTTATGTGGGTGAACTACATCCGGGCGCATAATTGGATCCTGAACATGATTGGCCCGACTGAGACTGATGGCTGGGTCAAGCTTTCGGGAAGCGGGATATGGGTTCGCGGAGCGGACTTGGGGATCGAGGAGACGGTGAGGGGTGCTGTTGCTTGCATATTGGCTGAGGGTGGGAGCCTGACTGAGTCGCCATAGGCGCATGGCTCACTCTTCTTCCTATTGGATGGTTATTTCCCAGGAGTTGAGCGGCGCACGTGTTAGGCTCACAGCCTCGAGAATTTGTGGCGGCTGTGCATGTAGAACCTGTGTGGCTGAGCCGAGACATTTGACACTCACTCTGTTATCCACAGCTTTCTAGATTTCTGGTCATAGTTGCAGCGTTCTTCATCATATTTTCATGAAGACCTAGTTCTTGTATTGTGATATGCACTAATCTCCTTCGCAATGACTCAAAGACCGGACCACTATGCCTTTTTCAGGCAGGCTGAAAAGAAAGCTCTGCAAGATGTGCAGTTTTCTCCTCGGCCTTGCTCCTTTATGATTTTTCAGCATCCAGTCGTAAATTTCTTGATAATCCTCGGTCTCAGAATTTGTGGTATGGTGGATGAATAAAGGTAAAATAGAAGAGCCCAAGGTCCTGGAGTGGCTGCAACGACCCCGTGCCGAAGGATTTGTGATGAGTTGAGAGTGCTGTAAGTTTTGTTTTATTTGGCTCCTCGGTATTTAGAGGGTACCCAAGTGAAATACACTGACCTTTTTCTCTTTCATGTAGCTTTACTCAGGAACAGCAGATAAATTTCATGGCGGGCTCGAGGCACGAGAAACCATGGCCATTTTCTTCCTCCACATTCGTTTCCGTATTTGACTACTGTAGATTTCACAAAAGCTATTTTAGCCCAACTTTTGGGCTGGACTTTGCACAGGCTAAGTTCAAAGATACGTCTTGTAAGCTCTACCTCCAATAGTTTCCTTGGATTAAGCTTTGCCAATGCTTGCTTCATCTTAAATAGTGTACTATGTCAGGACAGAATTCTCGGCTTTCAATTTCAATATGTCGTTCGTATCATATCAAGCAGCAGAGAGGATTTGTACTCTCCTAATCTATAATGTGTCTCCAGAAGTCATTCATTTATGCTCTACAGAAACGTCTTCGATCAATTGAATTGGGTCCGTTAACGCTCCACCCAATGCTCATCCCTATGATATTTTCTGAACTCGCTTTGCGCGAAAATTTTGGAAGCACCTATTTCCGTCATAAGACTGCGATAGATGCAATCCAGAATATTGGTATAATGAAGGACACCCCTTCTCTCAAGCTTGATTCTGCAATAACCGAGAAACACTTGCAGAAATCTCTTAAAGACGAATATTACAATATTAGCGCCGCTCAACGAACATGGTACCTCAAAAGACCTAGCCAGCAAGCTTCTATTCTGCTGCCAACAATTTCCGGAACATATTTTGAACGGTGGGCAACAAGGAAATCTAAGGCATGCCCAAGATCTCATTAGAGATTGACTAGAATACATGGAACATAACCTGAAGAAGCATATCTCTATAGTCGAAGAGGCACGGCAAATTATCCAGGCACACACACAATTCGTAAGCACTTTCGATCCTCGGCCACATACACACGCTAATTATGCAACAACTCGATGTCCAAAATGCAACCCTCAGCAACAGGCTCGGCATCCAGACCGCTCAACAGAGTCGAGATGTAGCAGTCGAAAGCAAGCGGAATTCCTCAGTGATGAGGGCAATTGCGGTACTCACGATGTTCTTTCTCTCTTGAACCTTTGTGGCCGTAAGTATTTCACAACTCCTTGCTACCATAATTCCCTCCCTCCCCCCT
>AYLM01001188.1:0-13656 GCA_001625345.1 Cairneyella variabilis | reverse complement strand
GGATCACATGATATAGCGGGGAGTCTGGGCAAGGTTCTGAACCCGCGCCCTGACACACAGTGCCTAACTATCTTACTATAATCTGTGAATTCACTAGTGCATATTATAGCAACTACTATAATGATACGAGCTAATTTATCGACTCTACCTATATTTTAAGTTATTCATGGGAAGCATGAAAATATGGGTTTTTAGCCGGGGTGGGTTTTTAAGCGGGAGATCGGTTATATTCTACGCTCAATTGGATGCAATGGAATTTGTTACGGAATCAGCAGGACCAGGGGACGCCGAGGGTGTGGATGTTGGATACTGTGATGTCACTTCGTTATTCATCCAGCGTTGTGGCCGTTGTGACTGTGGCCTTACACATCACGGTTCTTTGTTCTTCCTGCTTCTCACTGTCGACGCAGATAGTCACGTGATTGCGGAATGGTTGTGCTGAGAAGGGAAAGATGTTTGCATTTCTATATAAGGACTGACTGGGTATATATAGTGAAAATCCTAGTCAGTGAGACCTAAGAAAGCAAGTGCTAGCTAGCCGAAAGGGGTAGTACTTGCGGGGCACTAAAATAAGGTGTCAGAATGCCGTTTCGGTACTGAAATATCCGACAATTACGATCGGCTCAAGTATGCTCAGGCGTTCTCGAAAAACGGTACGAGCGAAGAAAAATTTGAGTAGAACTATTATGGAAGTCGGTACATAAGGACGAGATAATGTTATTTCTGGTACTCACGATGATCTGATATGAAACAATAAACTATTCGTTACGAACAACCAGGGGAGGCTAGCGAACGATGACAACAAAACAGTACACGCAAATAGAGCAAATGGGAAAACCCTAAAACTCATCGTTTTGGACAAATCAACGACAGTAAAGAGCAGAGGACTGTGAAACTATTCCCGTCATCAAGGTTGAGACTCTACTATGAATTGTCCCTCTATCTGCAATCTATCAGTGACTCTATACAATCTCACGCCATGCTTCGCGCAAAACCATGCCAATGCAGTGCGTCAGTGGGATAGGAGACACTCAGGACTAAGCACCGAAAACTCACGCTCGCCGACGAGGGCTGAAATAGGCTCTCAGCTCAGGTTGTCTACAGTGGCAAGGAGCCTAAAAACCCCCTATTTCATAGCCTATATAATGGCCTAGAACTAACTATACAGAAGGATCAATCAAGTCAACTATTACCAAATCCCCCACTTCACGTGACACAGTTGACACAACTAATGCCTCCTAGTCTCCCTCTCTTATTTCTACATCTATAGACAAAAATCTTACGTCGTTGCAGCAACTAATTCGTCGACTAAGCCCAAGATCTGGTCTACCGTAATCTCCTCCGTCGGTTTCGTCCATCCCTCTAGATACGGGAGTCGTTCTTCCGCTATATCAAGGTTACCACCGATCCCGACTTTCTATGTGCAGGCATACACAGCAAATAAGGCGGGAAGGCAAAACTTACTGAACATGACCTGGACCCACTGCGTGACTGCGTTGCCAGTCGTGACATTCCCAAAGACGCCCATGTATAGTGCAGACTCAATGTAGCTGTTTTCGTGCTCTGTGGCCGTCATATTGAACTCGGGGTTCACAGATGCAGCGGTGGTGATTCTGGTTGATCGTGCGTCCGCGGCGTTGGAGAAGGAGATGGTGCAGTTAGGGAAGTGAGTCGCTGTTTGGTCCCAGATGGTCTTGTTGAAGCTGTGGTTGTCACCGAAATATATGTCGTTGCGGCTAAGACTGGCATCGTGCTCGAGGACTAAGTTGAGTATTAATTATAAACTCTATTTTCTTGCTTGGAATGGCTGGGGTGAGACTTACTGTGGTGCTCGTCCAAATCGTTGAGGTTAAAAGTTGACGCATTGCCAGTCGTCGAGGTACTTAGGGCCTTCGCGCCAACTAATTCTGTCGCCTCTGCGGCGAGATTGACGGATTGGCTGAGCCCTGTAACAACATCATCCATGGAAATATTGAGGCCATTGCGTGGGAGGAAACCGTGGTTGGCGAGGGTGTTCAGCATCGGGCAGGGGCTTCGGACTAAGACCTAAGTCAGTTCTGCAACGTCTCTAATAGAATAACTGGAATGAAAACTTACCATCTGTTGCGTTTGGAGCGATCCAGATATAATCACTTTGAGCGGCAACTGTGCCGGCGGCTAGGAGGGCGAATTTGAGTTGCATGATTAGATTAGGCTGGGCACGAGACAGTTGCCGAGGTAAAAATTGAGAAAGTAGACCTGAGCAGAGACTGGAACGTACAGCTGGAGATCTAAAACCCTCTTTCTAGGGGTATCAGCATACTTATAAACAAAATCTTGCATCCCGAAGATTTCGGGGCCCTCCCTTTTTTGTCATTTCCTTAAATGAGTGGAAAGGGGAGGCGGCAAAGCCGTCAATAGTATGAAATAGGGGCTTGTCTTCCGCATGGAGAGCTAATCGGATCGATTATATTCTTCAGCTTAGTCTATTACATATCGGATATGATTACTACTTCCAGGGTTGGGATATCTAGTTTACTTTAGACTTTGTTTTGGACCGAGATCTTGCTTGCGACTTCATGCAGGTACCTTGGTAGAGCTGGCGCAGTTACTGAAAACGGTACCGAGAGTCCGAGTGCCGAAGTTTCCACGCCGCAGAGTCCGACCACGGTAGTCAGATTTGCTCCAATCCTAGCAAGGATTCGAAAAGGGTCTCGGGTTACCCCGCAGATTTCGGATGAAGTATACGTTGTAATGAGCTCCGGTGTTACCCTTTTGCGGTGTACTCTTGCTTGCACGTGATATTTGTCATCCCCTCGCTCAATTTTCCTAAACAAAAAGATCCGAGGGCTGCAGAATCAAAATGGCCAAATATGGCCTAGTGCATGGATACGAAGATATACTGCCTCGATCATTACCCAAATGCCATTAGCACCGATGAGGTTGTAGTTCCACTCAACATATGGTATGCAAGGAAGACCTCGATGCTCAATGGGGACATACAGCCGGGGCCGGTCCCCGCGGCGTCAATCTATCCTTCAGCGACCTAGATACCACAAGAACCAGACAAGGCGCCAACAGCTGCTAACGCGACTCGACAATGCGGAGCTTAGTACACACTACGTCCTGACGGACTACCTCACGAAGCTTTTTTCCCACAGCTGCAATCAGTAAAGCAGTGGACGCCGCTATCACTCGCGCTTCGACAATCGTCTTGAGCCTCCCCACTGCGTCGAATTGGTCCAAGGATGGGATCAAACTTTTGGTAGATTCCACTTCTACGGCGCTGAAGCGAGTTAGAAGGGGTCCTTGGAGCATACTCCTGGGATAAATACCATCGGGTATATGTGGCAGATTTAGAGTGCGTTAGATGGGGCACGAAATGGATGAGATGGACTAGATATGCGAAATGGAGGAGATACATGAAATGAAGGAGATGGAGGAGATGGGTGATACACGTTCGACCAACGGAGCCCCGTCATTCGGTACGATATTCTCGTCTGCGTGTTTTAGGTTGGTCATTCTAGAAGAATACGACAGGTGTTGCGGTCGTAGTTTCGAATCGCTACTCACTTCGGTATACAAAACTTTGTGTATAATTGGGTAGCACGATGAGGATGTAGTACCTAAAAGATACGGAGAACAAGACAAAGGACAGGCAAGGCGATGCGAAGGCGGATAAAAAGCGATATTCTGATCCGACTTGCAAAATGAAACCCCTCAAAAAACTCAGGTTCAAACCTCAAGTTTCTGTGGTATTCCATTCGGTATCGATACAAATAGATGCAAACTGGATCGACACCTGAGAGAATTCAGTATGTCCCCCTCCCTGGCAGATCCTTGGGCCCGTAGCGAAACCCATTGTTGCTAATCTGAAAAGTGTCAGAGCACAATGAGTCCGGACCATTGTTGCCAAAATGTGTGTCCCTGGGCATTTTGAACTTGTGATATTAGATGATCGGATACCGATTCAGTCTGCTGAGCTATCAGAGGCCTTGAAAGGCTGCTAGTCTACAGTGGGCACGCGGCCCAGAACCCCTCTCTCTTTCTATACGACATCTTTAACACCTTTTTCGAGTAACCACGGTCGCTTTTTCCCGCCCTCTTGCTTGCTAGTATTCGAGTTCAAGTCGGCACTATACTTCAGGAGTCCTCACTCAAGATGATGTCGACAGCTTGCTCGGCAATTGCATAGACGGCGACTTGGTAGTGCGAAGCGAGTGGTTGGGGGATCTGCGATATTGTGAGTCAACTCGGAAAACATATTAAAAGTACTAGGTAAGTACTTACCACACTAGCATCCACAACCCGGAGGTTTTTGACCCCATAAACCTTCAGTGATCCGTCAACTACCTTGCCCATAGCAGCCGTGCCTCCGGGGTGGAACACTGTCGATCCCCCCAACTTGATCCGCTCGTCGATCTGCTCGTCCGAAGCATCCAGTCTGACACTCGCTAGGCCAGGAGGAGTGTACTCCTCGGCGACAATTTCCTTTCCTTCAGACGTGTCGAACATAAGCTGCGAGTGCATGCGGAAGCCTTCGCGCATGACGTGCTTGTCAGTCTCCGTGGCGTAGTAGTTGGGGTCAATAACTGGAGGCGCCGAAGGGTCATTCGAACTGAGAGTGATAGATCCCCGCGAAGTTGGCAGGCAGCCCATATAGTATGTCATAATGGAGTTTCCGTCCACGGGAATCTGGAGTCTTGGGCTTCAGCACCAAACACGGTATACAGAAGGTTCATCTCCAGATGACTCCGTGGACCCTTGAAGAGTACATGATCGTCTGGCACCTGGCCCTCATCTTTCTCTAAAGCTGCCTTGAGTGGTGCTGTTGGGATCGGGGTTGTGACGAGCCAATCGACTGGTCCTCCTTTGTCAAAGTTGGGACCTCCAAAGAGTGGGGATCCCATGGCGAGGCCTTTCTCGGGATGTCGGAGCTTCCAGTATCTGAATAGCATCAGGTGGTCGTGTACAGTAGGTAACATTAATAATCCGTGATTCACCCATTTTATACCAAAAGTCATATATAACACGTAACGATTTATCATAATATTTAATAAATTTCGAGAGAACTAAGCCCTAGAATCTTTTAATTAGATAGCTACCTTAAATTCTATAAATTTACTTTAAAATTATTAGTTAATATTATAAAGTTATAAGGGATTAAGTCGAGAGGTTAGCTGAAAATCACGATTTCGCTTATAAATTCACTTAATTTTCTCTACCCTTCGATTTCGCCCCTCCTTACTTAACTAAGAAAATTAATGAAAAATATCTGAAAAATTAAACAAAATGCAAATATTCGAAATATACTAAGAATTAATTATTAGATACCTTTGTCACTAAAGATTGTTGTATTATAAAGCCATTTTAAGGGTGAGTTTTGGTGTAAAAAAGCGAATCCCGGATCAATAATGGCTAGTACTATACTTCTGAAGAACCTTTGGTAACTGAGTACAAGGCGACAGAGGTTGTTTGATAGCGATTCGATTTTGAGCTTCTGTCGTTCGGTGTTTGAGTCGTAGTGTCCTGCAGCCGGTATCAGCTACAAGAAGGCCTATTTGTATACTTCGAGATAAAGGTCTCACGAAGCTCTTGAGGTGACATGTGGAGAAGGTTCTCAAGTCTTCTGGACAAGTACGGAAGGAGGCCAGAAAAGCAGAAGGCCTACGCTATCCCCGAATTTTCACGAAGTTGAAGGTCCCTCATATGGTTGCTTTGAAAGCCAAGAATATCCAGCCAACTATTGTTGTCAAGACTTCAATTGTGTTGTTCAACACCCAACAAACTGGCCAAGAGTACGCCATATTCAACAGCCTTGATGCTGGTCGTAGCTGGCCATTCATGCCCTCGTGGATTCCTCTTCCTCCTGCTATGAGCATTGGTGGCCCTACGATTGAGTGGACTGGGAACATGATTCGGATATAGCTAGACGAGACAGTTGAACTCCTCTTGCATAGGATTAAAGAAGATCAGGATGAGCTGAGCCTGCACTGGATGGACTAGGCACAGAGGGTCCTTTTTCCATAGATGCTTTGGTACGACAAGCTTTCAACTTGGATATAAGTCTTCAGTCATCTCTGGGAGAAAATAAGTATGAGAGCAATGACCTGACCGCTTTGAAGCCCATCCAAAGAGTTGACTGGCCAGATGGGTAAGTCGTTTTCGTGAACATGAATTGCAAGACTGACCTATTTAGTGATTTTTCTGGGAAGCCCGCATGCTGAGTGCTGACGAACTTTGTGTTCTGGCAGGAAAGTGCGTTCGTCGAAGAATGTGAATTGGTGTTTGAATACAGCAAGCGATGACTGATAGAGGAAAAGTATTCGCATCTTAACCAGGAACTCTTCTCTCGGTCTCAAAGCTACTTTATTGACCCCTTGTAACCACCAAACTCAAAGGACAATTAACGTCTCTTCATTAACATCATCATCCTCAATTTCCACAACCTGCCACGGTTTGAAAACCTCGTAAACAGCCGTGCTCCATCCCGGACACGAACACAGTAATTTGAAAGCACAACTGTTCTTATTTTGAACAAGTGTCAAACGCCTGATCTGTCTCACAACGCTGACTATTTGATCCCTGAAATCAGAACTCTCGAAATTTGAGACGGAGTCGATAATACAAAAAACGATAGTCTCGTGCGGCAATTGCATGAAACAGCCTTTGAGAATATCATAAATAGTTCGCACGTCCCCTTCTACCGCAATTTTCTGCAGCTGCTCCTCGGTGACGAACGAAATGTCCATGGGTATCTCTTTCGCCTTTGCTTGCCATAGCATCTGCGCAAGGAGACTTTTCATTATCCCATGTGGGCTGGAACTCGTATCTGGAGTTGTCTGGAAGCTGCTGGTGTTCGTGTTGGTATGCAAACCGCAGAAGTAACTAAATGACAGAACGGACTTCGTGGTCTCGGTGGTGTCGACGAATCGGGCGAGGAGGTACGAGAGAGAGGAGATAGCATCGTTGGATTCCACATCCGAGGCGCCGTTCACGAGGAGAGCGGTTGACAGGGCGTCACCAGAGAGCCAAGTCTGGAAAGCGTCGGTGCGGAACAGTGTCGAGGCACGGTTTTTGATTGCTTCGGGGAGCTCATAACCGTAATCTATGCAAGATTGGAGATCGGATGTAACCTGGTTTTGATCGCAGTTTAGTGCTTTTAGAAGTTGTCGAGTTGATGATGCTAATGACTAGATTAGTATGCCGTTATATACACGTCAACCCGTGAATGATGTCTCCGCTGAGGACAGAAACTGACCTTTCTTTGTTGACGGCTCTCTCGACATTGGAGGTGCCTCGATTGCTAATTGGTTTCCGCGTAATTGGGCATTTTCAAGAGCTTCGAGGCGTTTCAAGTAGTCTTGATTAACTTTGCAAAGTTTAGTGTGTGGCTACTGATCTGTCACATCTTGTACTTACGAGTCCCATTCCGATGATCGTAGTCCCGGTTACTTCCAACCATATTGTATAAATTTTGTGCAATCGTTTTCATGAATTCTCTTGCTGCCTGCTTTGGAAGCTGTTCCATTGTGCTTTGGAGGTCCTGCCAGCGTCGATTGTCTTATCTGATTGTCAGCTCTGTCGGATAAGATTCAGAAGGACACTACCTGTTTCTTTCTGCTCATTAAATATCTCGACTTGGTTTGATGCTATTTCCTCCTGTCTTTCGCCGATCCGCAAGACACGGTACTGATTGCAGAGACTGGCATTTTTCTCGATGTTTTGCATTTGAAGTTTAACATCAGCAATTCCCTTCGCAAACTTTTTCCCATATTGACTTTGCATAAAGATTGCTTTGCCAAGAGTTTCTGGAACAATCAGCTTGTATGTTACTCGACTATGAACTAGAGGACGTACTGAAGGCATTTTCCCGAAGAAATATCACAATTTCAGCATATGTTTTCAAAATAGAAACATACAATTCTACCATTGCATTCTCTAATGGCGGAAATCTGTACTGGCGGTAAAGGTCAAAATAATCTTTGGCCATCTCCATCATCTCGGGAATGGTTGCTAAGGCCTCATACACACCGTCACGGGTGTCACTAATACTTCCCGCTGCCTGTGCACAACGATTTAGCAAAAGTGCGCTCCCATGGAAAAATGAAAACAACCTACCGTGGTGACCAGCTCAAAGACTCCAGTTATCATAGAGCCATAATCTCCAGCTGGCAATATAGACAACCAATCCTGTAGAACCGTAGAATTATCACTCAGCATGCGAAAGCACTTGATTATCTTGCCGCCCGTTGGGCTATTCTTAAAATCATCAGCAGCCTTTTCAACGGTAGTCCGAATAGTCATCCAGTCTCGCACTCGATGAGTCGTTGGAGGGCTTTGGGATTTTTTGGCTAGTTTTGCCTCGAGCTTCTCCATCTCTGCTGTAAGGGAAGTCATTGCATCTTTTGTTGCTAGCTGCCATCGCTCCTCTCTGTTCTTCTATTAATGATTCATCCATCTCTGAAGATTCATGACACAGAACCCGCTAGCAGATATCATACCTGTCCTTCTCATCGGCAACGGCATCTTCTTGGAACCGCATCTTATTTCGCGCGACATCAAAGACAACTCTAGAGTTCTCCGCTAGCTTCAGCCCTCCAACAAACTCCGCCGCTGGATTCGTGAGTCGACTCGGCAACGTTTGAGCGGCCATCGAGACTATACTTTGCAGGACAATTCTTGGATAAACAGTTATGTCATTGTACTGTATGTCTACAGTTTGCCGCCAGAGACTTGAGCTCAAACCACGTTAAGGTGAGAGGAGGGGCGGGGCATACGCTCATCGCGCCGGGAAGAGGCCCAAGAGAAAGCCTCTTTACGAATCTGTGGTTCGCATCCATGCAGATGCGCCAGCTCAGAAATCGCAACGCTTTGTAAGCCGACTAGTTGGGACTGTGGAAGAATTGGAGAGTTTTATGATACCTCGTGTTTGTTGTTTGGTGGGATCGTGCCATCCCTATTGGACGTGCCAAAGAAGAAATGCCTCAAGCTGAAGAGCTGAAGACGCACCTACAGCGGACTAGCGAAGCCGTGGGGAGCTGACTACGGGAATTACTGAAAGGATACAGGACTTTAGCATTGCTATTCGAGGCCCTTCGCATGCAGCGAGCAATATGGGCACAGCCGCAGCCCCCCCAAAGCTTGTAAGCTTTGGATTGGACTTGGCCTTATCCAACGATCTTGCGACACGTTATCGAGCATCACTCTCGACTCCGCCCATTGATGAATATTAGGCAATAACTCCGAAGCTGCGAAGTGGGCAAAACGCCCAAAGCAGACCAGCTTTGTTTAACTGAATGGTTATCATAGCGGGAAGTGCCTGGAACCCCCCTTCAAGGATCCCTCGCTGCACTGTCAGTGGCTATCCCACCATGTGGAAGGAAGACATGGCATTCTGGAGCTGTCACTCAAGACCCATATTTGGTGTGGTGCAGTATCAGGTCGGGATATGTCTGAAGGGAGCGGCTCACCCCTTTAGTGGGGCTCCTTCAGCCGCAGCCTGTTCCTCAATTGACTATGGCTTTAAGGTTCGCTGGGCGAGGCAGCGCTTCGAGACTTGCTTCATCTCTGTCAATCTGTGTCCACAGGCGACAATACCGCAGACCTCCTGACACGAAAGACAAATTGGTCAAGACTTTCTATGTGACTTATACGCAGATCTTCGGAGACTGAACTTATCTTCAGACATGTCGGACATTGAGCCCAAAGGCTATGTCACCCTTTCGAAGAACTTAGACGCGGTGACAGATAGTCAGTTCTTGACCGTCCTCTTGTTCCCATCCTAACATCTCTAGCAACCGCCAACAATGTTAGCAACGGGACTGAACTAATCCCCGAGCCCGTTCAACCACTTGATACCGAAAAGACAGCCGATTCTCAAGACCACAAAACTCAGAATTCCACAGCGGAAACATGCCCGCCCGATCCAGACGAAGAGGACTTGGATCCTCAACTTGCTTTCCAAATAGATTATCCGAGTGATTGCAGCGTATTTTCCGATGTGTCTGATCTTGACGAGTAAGGGATTCCAGTCTCCTCCGTTTCTCTGTTCATTACTCCTGAGACAATGTCCCTTCCTCTCATGTACTCTTAAAAGTTCCCAAAATGCTTCTCGCTTTATACTCTCATGGGACACACTTTTATGGGAGTTAACTGACTTCCCGATGTTCCAGGCTCGATGACCAATTCGTCAGAATGTTCCCAAAGCGCAACAAGATGCTAGCGTCATCACTCTACTTTAACATTCTGACTTCTCAGCGCCTCAAGAGACTAGAAGAAGAACTTGTGAAGCTGAAAGCAGAGGCAACGGCGCCGAAACCCAAACCAGCAAGTGACGATACCGTCAAAGATCAGGCCAAAGATCAGGCCAAAAAAGACGGCGAAGAGAAAATCGACAAAGAGGACGATTCCATCATTGGCGACAAACCTGGTCCAAGCCAGCCAGATGACCCCCTATCAAAACATGCGCCGCCCCCAGGCATGACATGGGAGGAGTCTATTGCGAGAGTTGACCTTGCGGAATTCAGGAAAAGGAGTGGCTTCAAGTCGGGAAAATCCGGAATTAGGCCATTTGTACTTCATGGAGAACTCAAAGCTACTGGTGCATCAGAACCGACAAGGCATGTAATTGAAGTGCTAATGGAAAAGCAACAAATCACTCTTACCAATCGCAAGCTTCGTCAAAAGATGGGTATCAGTGGAAAGGGTTCCACCTCAGCAGACCGTCCTCAACAGTCAACCAACAAGAGTGGTGTCAGCGGTACCGCTTCGTCCAACGAACACGCAACTTTTGAACTCTCAGATAGTGCACCTGTCGCGATGGCCATGTCAGCTCATATAAGTCCCAGCTGTGTACGTATACGCTCCAAAGCAGTATCTGCTATTCTCAGCAAGATAACTAGTGTGACCTACTCAGCCAATGCTACAGACAGTCTGTTGATCAGAAAGCCATTCAAAGTTCTTGTTACTTTTGAAACAGAGATCCGAAGTCACCTCAAAGAGCTCGAGAAACTGCATGGAGATAAAGGAGACGACGGGGGTAAGGAGAGTGATTCAGAAGCAACAGTGAAACGCAAGTTGGACGAGACAACGAATCTACGGGCACTCAGGGATATGCGTCTACTGGTAGAATTTATGGACACTGATCTCGGACCTATGTTCAAGACTCGAGCAGCCTTAGCAGATGGGACGCAAAATACAGTCACCTTTGATGATTTATGGCACCTTTTTCGTCACGGACAAGAAGTAACAACCCGAGTTGATGGCTCAAAGGCGTATCAAATCCTGAAATTTGGCGGCGGACGAGTGCCTTCAAAGGCTCTGTATCCTGATCAGAAGCACAGTGGTTCGGATGATGACGACCGTGTTCCTGTTTTTACTGTGAGGAAAAAAGATCGAAAGAAAGCTGAAAGAATCGAAAACTCACAGAGAAATCCATTTTTCGTGAGCTGCCTACACTACTTGATGAATGGAAAAACATACATTCCGGCCATTACAAGCAAGACGATTTCGCCTTTCGAAGGGGAACGGAAGGTTACGGATCTTCCAATTTTTCCTCTAAAGTTCATCACAGATTGGGCAAGTCGACGAGAAAATTTGATCGCTCGCGGCGCTCGCTTCATTGGCCTCTGCAGCAGCAAGGAGACAGTGCATAAGCAATACATCGGTCGGACAGCCACGTCTAGAGGAAGCTCTGAAGATGTAAGAACTTATTCTCCCCCCTCCCCCGGGGCGTCCAAGGCTGACCCAGACTAGATTGACTCACAAATCATAGTCGACGTCGATATGTACAGCAAGGTGGAGGAGAATATCTACAAACAAGCCGGCAAAGTTTCCGATCTCAGCGACTACGAGCAAAACGAGATCGCCGACATTAGTGTCGATATCGACTGCTCCAATCCCGGTTGCTGCTCGAATGATTACATCCTCAAAGACTATCATGTAGACCAACAAATAGACGAAGATTACCTCGCTGAGAACTCTCACTTGTTGGAATCGACCGATAATCCAGAGGAACTTGACGATGGGGACAAGCTACTCCTTCCGGAAAAGGTGTACGGATTCATCCTTCGCAATCGCAAGTGGGCCATATTCTATGTCGACCTTGTGAAGGACTTGACCTACAGCAATGGGTTTGACGATCTTGTTTTGCCAGAGGGCCATAAAGATAGCGTGCGAGCATTGGTCACGAATCATTTGGAAAGCTCTAAGAAGGAGGCCAGCCAGGAGGAGGACGTCAGACTCAAAACTACGTCAATCGACCTTGTGCGGAACAAGGGAAAGGGCTTGATTATTCTGCTGCATGGCCAACCTGGTAAGTGTCCTGATGTTCTAGGTGATTATAGCTAACGTCGCTTCCAGGCGTTGGTAAGACTAGTACGGCAGAGTGTGTAGCCGATTACACAAAACGGCCTCTATATCCGATTACATGTGGTGATATTGGTGATAATGCTACAACGGTAGAATCCAACTTGGAGAAGAATTTCTCTCTCGCACACAAATGGAACTGTGTCCTGCTTTTGGACGAAGCGGAGTGAGTCTGCAATGCATTTTATGACCCTAAGTATCAACTAATCAAACCACAGTGTCTTTCTCTCGAAGCGTGACCGTACGGATCTCAAACGCAATGCAATTGTTTCTGGTAAGAACAATGTCCCACAAACCATTGTGCATCTTTCTAACACATCTCTTAGTCTTCCTCAGGACTTTAGAATATTATAGCGTAAGTCAGCACTCGTCATCAGGCTACAACTGACAGTTGCATAGGGTATTCTCTTCTTAACTACAAACAGAGTAGGTACGTTCGATCCAGCTTTCAAGTCTCGCATCCACATCAGTCTCTACTATCCAGACCTCGATCGCAAAGCCACCTTGGCGATCTGGAAGATGCACCTAAGGAGAGTCAAGAAGGCGCAAGGAAAAAACTTCTGCGTCAACGATATTGATATCATTACTTTTGCGAGAGATCACTACAAGAGTCTCATGAGCTCTGGCTCTGGAAGCTGGAATGGAAGGTACATTTCTCCCTTCCTTAGTCATTCAATAGTTCTTTCTCCCAATTCTTCATGAATCTGTTGATTAAATACTTTTGACTGCAGACAAATCCGCAACGCGTTCCAAACTGCCCTCGCCCTAGCAGAATTCGAAGGCAAGGAAAACTCCGCGAAGTTCAAGCTGGACCAAGTTTACGTCGAGCTCAAGCGAGAACATTTCAAGAAAGTAGCTGAGGCGTCTCAAACGTTCGATTACTACCTCAAAGTGATGTTTGGAGGAAAGACCGAGAGCGATTTGGCTGCGCAAGAACGGGTCAGGGCGCAGTTGCCGACAAAGGACAGTAAGGCTGGGGGCAAGGGGAATGCGGTGCCGCGGAAGGAAGTAGATTTGGAGGATGAGCAGGCCAGTGAGGAGGAAGGTGAGGATAACGAAAATGATGACGATGGGTGAGTTGGAGTTTAAGGGCGTAAAAGAACGCGTGCTATTGGGCAGTGGGGTGCAGGGTACTCCAGAGGGGCGAAGCAAAGAAATCGTTATGGCAGTATTGTCCCAGTAACTCTTAAAAACCTAGCTCTCTTCGACATCGCTCCTTAAATTTCCAAACACTCGCGTCCAAATCCTGATGATCTGCAGAAGTCCCAAGAGCACCTCATGCCCACCAAATTCTAAGAAGAGGGGGGG
>AYLM01001186.1:0-12680 GCA_001625345.1 Cairneyella variabilis | reverse complement strand
CGCGGTCTAGAATGTTCCCCTATTCTGCAGTTCGGCAATATAAGCGAGGCGGCAACGGTAAGCTAAGAGCCAACCGTGACAAGGACTATGCTTTAGCTTAATTAGAGCTTCGAATTTGATAATTAGAAGCTAATTTAGAGCAATTAGTACTTAAGAAACAATATAAGGTTAGGACTAGTTTAAATTCGAAGTTTACAGACGTTAGGGCAATCATATAGGCTTGATTAAAGCAGGAGACTAGGAAATTAAAGAGGACTCTAATTCAGCTACAGATTCTATTAGTATTGGCGATTATATGAAGTTTAAAGGTTATAAAGTTATTTAAGTTTAAAGTGAAAGGGATATAATTAAGCAAGGTCCTTTCATATTTCTTAAAGTTATAAAGCCAGAATTGTCCGGTCCCGGATGATATAGAATGCCTGGCATATAATACGCTAATATACTTCAACTTTTGACTCATTACGGCTACTTGATTGGGATCAACCCGGGAGCCGGTGTGGTACCTCTACACATGGCCACAAATCATCTGCACACGTAGAGTCAGAGCCCTCGAGTATTGAGAGCAATGATTCAACGATTAATCGAGCAAGCGTATTGTATAATTTTATCAGATGGAAGGAAACCGAGCTGGGTGGACATGAAATCGAGCAATACCATAAGCAACAACATCCAATTGACCAGACCTGAGCCCAAATTAGCTTCTGTTTAACCACCCTTAAGTCATACGGATAGGTTGTTAGAGGATGCAAACTCTTTAGCGGACAATTCTCATACTCCACAGGCCAAGGCAACGAAACCAAATTCGTGGTCATTTCGACATTTTGGCAGAACATTGATATCATTCTCGAAGACATTCATATGGTCTCCATCGCCCGCATACTCGTCTTCATTTCTAGCATGCTCGAAGATCACGCGTAGAGCACTTTCAGTATTGCCTCCCTTTTGATAAAAGTTTCGGGTCACAGGAGGCCATTCGTTAGAACTTCTCCAAGTGTTAAGAACATTGACAATGCTAGGAGCCATGTTGGCGCGCAAAGTAAGAGCAGCATGATGGAAGATATTTGAATATCCTTGCCGAAGAGATTTGTTGGTACGGAAGTTTTGTTGAATGTCCGGAGCAACATGATCAATCATGTAGTCCTTAATCATGCACCAAAACTTTCCATTGTCAATGTCCTCGTTAAGAATGTCATGGTATACCTCCGCCTTGCAAAGAAGAGCGAGCTTCATACGCGGTGATAAGAACCCGTCGATGCACTCGCCACAAGTACACCCATATTTCAGCCGTAGTTTCTGGATCGTAGAAGGATTTGTGACCTTGCGCAGAGCAGCGAGACATCCGATAGCTTCTGCTGAATACCCTCGAAACTTGTCCGATATGACAACTGTCATCATTCCATGCTTTGTTATGTTCCGCTCAGCTTCGAGTTGAGATTCAAGTTCTTCCAGCGGAGTATAGCCTTGAACGTCTCGAGCTGAGCTGAGCTTCTGGTCATCATCCACATTACCCAACAACCAACGAACGCTTTGAACTTTGATTTCACTAGCGGCAATGTGCAAGATATTCTTGGAGGAGCGATCTACCTTCACCCAGTCTCCAATCGGCTTCTCGGACAACTTGAACTCTTTGAAAAACTCTACGCACTCATTATCTGGGAGAATAATGGCGGCATGGTGAAGAGGGAGGCGTTCCTCAAGTAGCTTCAAACGCCACGAACTTCTGGCTGGGTCCCCAAATATGTCTTCGCAAGTTCTTTTATAACCTTCTGGTGGCTCATCAGTGTCAGCCTCCTCATCGAGTGGGTCGAAGTCGGCACTAGACGGGAGCGCATGAGCTTGATGGTCTGGGTCAGTTGCAAGACCGAAGCAATACGATGCCCCAATTCGACGGAATCCGAGTGAGCGGTAAAAAGCCCTTGCGCCATTGCTAGCATGCATTCTAATCTCTTGCTGCTCCTTTTTTGTTTTCCCGTCGGTATCCTTTTCGATATCGCGGGTGAGCCAGCCCGGGTTGACAAGTGTAAAGAGAGGGTTTCTCTTTCCAGCTTGAGCCTTGCTCAGAAGGAAATTGACCAACTGTTTACCTAAGCCCTTTCGACGCCAGTCTTTCTCAGACAATATGTCTTCGATCACGAAAAAGGATCCAAGATCGAGTTCACTACCCCAGATGCCAGAGCCTTTTCGGACAACATGACTTTTGAGGTCCTCTCTAAGACAACCATAACGATCAAATACGTCAAACGCAATTTTCGACAGCTCTTGGCAAGGTTCCTCCATATCCTGCCAGAAGTGAGATCTGATCCTGTTGCGCCTCACATATCGACCAAAGCCACCTCCGATGTGTTTTCCCTCGTAGCTGCACCGAACGTGTATGGTCTGCATCCACTCTTCGAACTCGTCATCATCCTCCTGCAGGTAGATTTTGAAAAGGACTTTAGTCTTGTGAGATTCTCCTATGAAATGTTCTTGCTCCTCAACCTCGAGTTCCGGTGGACCCATGTCTTCCTCTTCGTCCGAATATATACCGAAAATATCATTGCGCAAATCGTCCATGTCATCACTTTCTTCTTCGTCTTCACCATTATCTGAATTTTGAGAACCATCCTCGTCATCCTCGTTTGAGTGCTCGGAATTGTCATCAGCATGGTCGTCGATTTCGTCTGGGTGTACCAAGAGAGAGTGGGTAGAAGTGGCAGTCACCGGATCACCTTCAGCTAATTAGCATCGTTTTTCTTATTAAGTTTGAGTGGAAGCCTCACCTTGACAGCCTACATTGAGTCGCTTGCGATCGTTATCTGTCGCAATCGATGTCGACTGGTCGTGGTGCTCGCGCGTTGGTGAAGCAGCCTCGGCCTTGCGTTTGCCTTTGGCCCGGGCCGGCGCGTCTCCTTCCATCGTAGAAACTCACTGAGAGAACTTCAAGGAGGCTTGTGGATGCGATGAATTGCACAGGAAGCTTGATACCTGATCAAGAGGTATGTGACGATTGAGAGTTCGATGTGGATTGGGGACGAAAGAAGTTGGCAACGAAATGTTGGTTTCGAGCAGGCAGCAAGGCTGAAACAGATCGCAACTTCCTCTTTCGGCCACGACAATCCTGCACACAAAATGACCAAAACAACAACTAAATATTGATTGAAGCTAATTGGATACTATGAATATATCCCTTTATAGTATTGAATCTATGGCAGGGGAATGCAAGCAACCCCTTTCCCACAACAGAGTTCAACCAGTGAAAATCTGAAAACGCGAACAGCACAAGAAACAGAGGATGCTCGACATAGAATGAAGCAACCCGCTCCACACTGGGCTGAATGTGAACTGTCTCGAAAATATCGTCGACAGTAGACCTCTATGAATAGAAATTTGTTTCGGAAGAGAATATAGCATATATACCCCTTAAGATCTATGCTTTATCACTTTCAATAGTATCGAAAATAATTTTTCGCTTGCTATTATAATATAAAGGAAATAATAAGAAGGTTGTTACAATATATTTCTCTACAATATTAAGATAATCCTATTAAGGATCTCAAATCGGCTCTTTCTAGGAACCCTTATAGAAGGAGCAGATCGGGTGCCTTAGCAAACTCGGCTAGGAAACTGTAGCCGGGGCGCACAGGGCGCTAAAATGGGACCTGCACTATGACGACTCGGGGCGTGCTCAGGATACTCAGGTTTGCTCACCCGCAGCTTAAGTAAAAGCGGCCGCTGCTCACATCCAGAGACTAAAACGAAACCGACACGAGAAAATATCAGGGGCATTCGGATTTCGAGCCGCCAGACTCTGCTAAGCAGCTGCTGATATCAGCAATCAACGTCCGCACAGCAATAAAGTCCCCAACAAAAAATCCAAAGGACATTGTTGGAATTTGTTAGGTTGAGATAAGTGTGTGCAAGGCTTCCAGAAAAAGATGGAAGCGCAAGAAAGCTTCTCTTGAGCATCCACGATAGTGGTCTCGCCAGAGGAAAAGAGGTCAGAGGCAAAGTGTTTTGCTATCATGCTGAGGCTCTACTTGTACAATACTGCCAGGAAAATAACCCTAGAGGTGACGACTCGGCTGTGACACCCCCCCCGCGGAGGGCCCCGGGGCCCAAACACCCTATCGAGCAGATAGTCACGTGATTGTTGAATGTTGGAAAATGCGTAGGGAAAGATGTCTCCATTTCTATGGAAAAATGGACTGAGTATATATAGTGATAATCCCAGTCTAGGAGACCTAAGAAATAAAATCCTAGCTAGCCGAAAGGGGTAGTGCTTGTGTGGCACTAAAATAAGGGGTAAAAATACCATTTTGGAACCGAAATATCCGACGAAACCGGGGATTTGGGCAGCATTGTTACCCGCGTTGGCAGTGGAAGCGCTGTTTCTTGTGTTCTGAGGCTGGAAACCTCCAGCGGCAGCAGGCATGACAGCACCATCTATAATTAGTTACTGGAAGCTTTAGAGTAAGTTTCGAAGAACTCTCACGTTCTTTTGCTCTGTCCTGGGTCTGCCCCACTGAGTAGTTCATGTATTCATCTGACTGGGACGGGCTCCCTCAAGGGTCTGCATGGTATAATTATAACGTGACAGAACTAGTCGTAGTTCCGTGATGAACACCTAGGCTTTGTGAGAACCACCCGGGCGAGGCCGGGAAGGCTCGACACAAGATTGAATAATTCGGCAGATCCAGAGGTAGCAAGCTTGTACACTGATAGTTGTCATTGATCAATCGGTTCTGGGTTTGAGCTTACTTGGTATCTCCAACTCCGTCAGCGCCGTGGGTACCGGAAGAAAGAAAGGGCAGTTGAGCCCAGACTCCATCGATCACCCTTGATCTTTGACTTGCAGGTCTTCTTGGGAGCCGGGTCACGGGCAAGATCAGTCATAGCCGCCTCTCGCTGCTCCAAGTCGTGAACGGATGCGCGAGGAACATGGCCATCTCATGCTTCAACTGTTATTTGAGAAGATTGACCTGGGCATGTCGGGGAGAAAGGTATTTCTGAGAACATGGCGAGTCCGTGGGAGGCCATGGCTCTGGCACAAGTACCGGTGTCCTTGAGCAGAACCCAGGAGTGCTGCAGAACTTGAGTGAGCCACATGAGTATTCTTTTCGGAGATCCACTTCGGCTGCAGAATCAGAGGTGACTTCTGCCTGTTGGAAGCCGGGGGTGCTGCCAACGTCCTTCTCAAAACCATTATCGAGGTACTGCAACAGTCAGCCGGCATCATTTCGAGGTCTCGGTTCCACTTACACAAATATCGGCAACTGTCGAGTAGCCCACCTGGAAACATTCATCACAAGCATGAGTGGCCCGGAGTCTTTGTTTGACATATGTTTCATTCTTTTAAAGCTTGCTCTACTCAACAACTTTCTACACGCTCAATCATCACCCATTGTCCTCCAACCCCAAAGTCTTCAGCAAAATCCATTCGCGTCATAGTGACCGCCATCGTAGTCAACTTCTTGTTGGTGCAATGTTCATCTTATCGTAAAGATGGTGGCATGACGAAGATTCTTTGATCGAATGGTAGTACCTCGATAGCCTCTCATGGTGACCATCTTGAGTCGAACCTGTTGAACCTGCAATCCCATCGGGTTGATACTAGGCTGGTCCTTGGTAATCATCGTACTGGCATTGATTTTTGTATTGGTCTCCAGGAAGTACACCTGAAGGTCAAGTAGGACGTGCACACGCTCGCGGACAGATCTCATGCCTTGGGAGTTGCTTTTTGGGAAGTGACCAGGGCCAGTCAAGGTGCCAAAATATAGATGTTTTAGTTTCTCTAAGCGTCACATCACATCAGCTACAAGCGTTTAAGTTCAGAAACATTCTGGCTTGCTCTTGTATTCCGTGCCTTCGAATGAACCATTTCCGAAGTTCGCCTTTGAGGGTTTGGATTTGAGGATTCTTTTGGATTTCTCACCCTCGATGGCTTCCTCGGAGACAGCCTAGTCCGTCTTGGAGAACATGAACGGAGAACAACCTGCTCCACAGAGCTTCAATCATGCCAAGTCTTCTGAGGCTCGCCTGGATGATTCTGTCGCGCTCAACAGTCTTCATTTAAGCCCGGGTCAGCTCAAATCCTGCCTCTCAGTGCAACCACTGCTACTGCTGCTATGACATGGTCAAGTGCAAAGCCTGTGCTAAGAGCAAGGGGGGTGCTTTTCAAAAGATATCAAGGTAGGATTGTGACAGAGGCACAAGGGAGATAGCGAGCGAGAGAGGCGTGATTTGAAAGAATTCAAAGAGAAGAGTCTCGTCCGGAGTGGGCGTAAAAGTTGGAGTTCTCTCGATATCGCGAATCGCAAGTCCATTTGCTTGTACTCACACGATGAAAGGGGTTGATAGGGACTCATTCATTCATCCGAGGGGGGAGTTACGAATTGCTTCAGCACCTCTGGTGACCAAGTGGAAGGGAGGGCGATGTTGTTGAATGAGCTCGAGGCTCTTCCTACAGTACACGCCAATTGGACGCCTGGGTATCCCAACATCGTGAATATCGCAGCCAGATTGAAAAGGTCTGAGCCCAAATCCTTGACGGTATGCACGACAAGGGGAGTTGAGTTGCTGAAGAGTCTTGTGCATGAAGATCCGCGGATCTGAGACATCCAAGTATCCAGCAAGCAAGGCTTGAAGGTTTGGATAGAGCTTCTTCGACGAATCAGGTAGTACGGAAAACGGCTCAACAGAAGTTATAGGGCTGGAAAAACTGGGATGGTCTACTGTCAGCTACGTCAAGTCTACGCTATGAGCAAGCCTACACCTACGTTGGCCGGGTACTGGTCTTACTCTACAGCGTCTACTGCAACAGGGGTTGGGAGGAGCTCTCGAATATTGAGTAGGAATCTTAGTCATTATATGACCTATGCTGAAGGTGGTGGAAAGCAACGAAAACAAGATGTAGTGGTGCGCCCCACCACACTGGCTAATAGCGTGCCTTACTAAGGTTTTAGCCCTGCCGACTCCCTAATAGGGCCTTACAGCGTCGTTAGGGGGCTTCGGGGGATTAGCAGAATCGTTAGGGAGCCTTGAGGGAAAAATGGGTTTGCGGATGTACTTATAATAAGGAAGGAGTAAGGATCACTCTCGGCTCTAGAACCCCTCTAGGCCTTCGCTAGAGTGATGTCATAACTTACTTCTGACATACCCTGACATGGGTTACGTATATGGGACCTTATGAGGTCATAATTAGCAGAACCCTTATATACACTATATAACAGCTCTATAAAGTTTGTCACATAAAAGGCGACTCTTGCAGAAGGTGCTGTATTGACTAGAAGACAAAGCTAAGGAAAGAAGGATCCTCTGCAAGAATCGACTCTAAATAAATAAATCCTACAGCGGTAGCTCTCGCTAGTACGTCTGCGGTAGGCTAGGGCATAACACGTGACTAAGAGCGGCTGGGAACAGCCGGGCTGTCACACACCACTCTGCTTACACAAATGAGGTCTCCAGAATATGTCTGTCAACGCCGCCAGCTTTTTGGTGCAGATCTACAGGCATGCTGATTAGGACCCGAAGTTTATGGCACTGGCGTCCCAGCTGACAAGGTTTTGTGGGTAAGGTCGTTCCTTTGCTGTGGTCCCACCGAAGGCATGTGCATGGAGGTAGACAGAGTCACCAGGCATTGTAGTCTTAGTAATGGCGGTTGTCCTCTCATTCGGGTAAGGCCTGTGCATGGGCCAGCCACTGCTTTCGAGCTCTATAACCATCAACAACCCGCAGCTCAGTTGTAGCGCAATAGGATTTGCGGGAAGATACAATTGATAGGTGGAACAGTTCATGTAGGAAAGGCAGATATGATCGCCGATCACCGACTGGAATCGTGCCGCAAGTCATTTAGAAAGGCAAGTGGTCGAGCCTACCATGTCCGATACTGGCTCTGGACCACTCTGGAGGTGGGGCAGATTTTCTTTGTTTTGTCAAGCCTCGCCTCGCTCTTAGGATGAAAGTGCGCATCCAAAGACAAGACGTTGATGGCATTTCCAAGCCACAAGTTCCAGGACATGTCGCTGCGCACCACACTTACGGCCAGTATGGCCTTGTTCGACCCCGGCTAGACTAGGCATACACGGTCCCGCATAGCAGAACTAGATGTTGTGACAAAATCTGAGCCTGACAATACCCGGAGCCTGACCAAACCTGAGCCTGACAAAACCTGGACTTGACAAAACCTGGGCCTGATAAAATATAAGTTATTCTTGCTGTGCCAGATCAATCCGTGCATGCTGTCTAATAATGCATTCCAGTTGCTGACTATCCAACAATGCCGCCCATCAAAATGACGGGTCCACACCGAAAGATCTCACAGCAAGAATGGAACCTCCATGCAGATACCATCAACGATCTGTATCACGTTCGCGGATTACCACTTCAAAGCGAGAAGGGGAGTCAAAACGTGATTCAAATCATGCGAGATGAGCACCAATTCTTCGCCAGGTGAGAGTCGAACCCCTAATGTTCTCCATTTCAAACCTTAATTAAGAATGAATCCAGCCCTGCTCAGTACGAGGCCTATTTCAAAAAAAGTGATAGACCAAAAAATCTCAAGAAGCACGAGTGGAGAGCAGTTTTCGCCAAGGTCGACGAACTGGATACCAAGGGCATCAAGACTCGCGTGAAGGTTTCCGGCCAAGTTTTCAGCAAGAAAAGACTCGAGCGGTCTAGGCGTTACGCCTTGGCAGGAACCGAGCAGCTACAGTCTAATCGATCTGGTATGCTTTGAATCATATGGTGAATTTGTGCTAACAAATGTAAGTGCCTACCTTGCTTCATCCACACCGCATTACCATTGAAACCCTTGAAGCGGATGGCAAATGGTTAGCATATACCAGCGGAGATGCTGTGGTAGTTTCCTATCCGTCTCTACCCCCAAATGATCCTTCCATTCCCGAATTCAACGACCTATGGGCTCAGGAGCCCATAAACGACGATCAAGCCCCTGCCCCTTTCGTAAGCGGTTACGAACCGCCGCAAATGGACCTCGTTCTATCACCGTGGAATGGCTTCCACCCTGTCTCCAACCTTGTTCCCTCGATTGAAGTACGCAGCCCTTTATCCCTTGATCCCCATCTGTCGCAACTTTCCGCACCATCCCATTTCGCCTTGGCTAGTCCTTCAGCCAAATTTTCTCCATTCACACCACAGTATTGGGCTTGGGAATCGCCGTTCTTCCAACTCCAGGTGGCTGTCTCAGTCAAGCCTATACAAGGAATCCATTTCCCACATCAGCTTGCCGAAAACATCGGAGCTGGCCATGAGTGGGATTCGGCGCTAACAAGTGCTTCTCAAAATACTCCAAAGATTCTCGTACAATCACTTCTTCAAGATGCCGCGGAAATCTTAAGGGACAATTCAATGCCTAATGAGGTAGCGAACTTGCCTGACCCGGAAGATGTGCTGGACAGTCTGTTATCACTATTGCCTGAGAGTCAGGCACAAGATAACTCTGAGCAGACGGTTGAGCTCACCACTGGGGATGTCATTTTTGACTCCACATTTCATAGGGCACTCTTGTTCTCAATTGTCAATGGCTTTGCTGGCCTCAGAAACGTCCCATCCGGATCCATATTGAGGATGTTGAGAAAACAACACCAAATGAGCTCCAGACTCTTCGATTGCCTCCGGTCGTGCCCTCCCAAACTTGCAAAACCTCTTGCAGACAACCTTTTTCGAGCAGCTGTCGAAGCTTGCGATGAGCAAGCCGTCATAATCATCCTCCAGGCTACTCGAAACTCGCCTAATGCAATTGTTCCGAACGACATTGCCTGTAAGTTTGGTAGCAATGGCAGGCTGTATACTCCGATTGAACTGGCGGCCAAGTTTCGCCATCTTGGTATTGTTCAGACGCTTCTCGCGGCCAATGCCGACGTCAACAAGACATACGAACAAAACGGGCATCTGGAACGTGGAGCGCTAGAGCTCGCCATTCTAAAATGGGGCAGTCGTGAAGCGGTGGACATGAAGCTTGTGCGGACACTTCTTGATTGTCATGCAGAAGTGCGAGTAAGTCTCATTGAAGTGGTCATTCGCTGGGGACAGGCGGACCTCCTTCAAGAGCTGATTTCCCGACTTCCACCAGTCAGCCACCGCGACTGCTTCAGTAGTACCACCATTTTGAAGCATATCGCTCATTACTTACGAAACGATCTTGCTACTGGGCTTATCAAGCAAATACTCAATTATTGTCAGGCTGAAAATTGCATGCGTTGTCCAAAAGATTACTCTATGATGATGGACACCACCCTCTCCGAGGCAGCAATGAGAGGAAACCTTGAGCTTGTTAAGTTCCTTTTGGGCTATACCACAAATAGACACGCAGCGTTGTCGGCTGCTGTTAGGAGCGGTAGCCGCGAGCTGATTGATCTCTTCTTGAAACATGGTGCCAGCGTTGGCGGATCAGCACACTATCTAGATGAGCATGGTAGAGAACAATACGGTCTAGATTGGCTCCCCCCAACGACACCTTTGGCAGAAGCTATTCACTTGCAAGACAATGACCTCGTACAAGAATTCGAGAATTTGGGAGCACTCTCGTACATCAACCAAGAAAAGCATTTCGAAGCCGCCATATTTGCGGCAGCTGAAGTTGGTGATTGCTCTTACTTGCAGAAGCTCTTGGAAAGAGTACCTGAGAAGCGTGGGATGTACTTGACACTAGCACTAAATGTGGCTATTCACAATGACAAAACAGAAGCTGCCTTGATTCTTCTCGATGCTGGAGCAGATGTCAATGTACAAGCACATCCTCCGGGTCCTCTTTCGGGTCCTCCTCCGGCTCTTCCTCTACGTTCTCTTCTAGGTCCTCCGGGTCCTCCTCTAGGTCCTCCTCCGGATCCTCCTCTAGATCGTTCTCTACTTGAGGCGTTACGAAACAAGAATAAAGCCGTCGTGGAAGAAATCTTAGAAAGTGATGTCGACGTCAACATAAATCCAACCCTGAGGTATCATTCGGTGATGGAACTTGCTGGGTGGTGGGGCGACATACCTATCATCGAAGATTTGATCCTCATGGGGGCTGACATCGATGCTAGGGGAGATATAACGGCACTAGGAGCGGCAGTGAAGTCAAAAAATAGAGCTCTGGTGGATTTGCTTATTAAACACGGAGCTAGTCCAAGCGAGTGTGCCCTCGAGGCGGCAGTGGAGTCAAAAAATAGAGTTCTGGTAGATTTGCTTATCAAACACGGAGCTAGTCCAAGTAATTGTGCCCTCAAGGCGGCAGTTATCAATGCGGACGACAATATGATGCGACTCTTGACCTCCAACGGCGCAGACCCGGCAAACAACGAAGCGTTTCTTTCAGCCATCAGGGCCAACGAGGACAACCAAGGAACTCTCAAAGTTCTCCTTGAAATTTTCACTGCAAGATATCCCCAAGGAAAGAAGGGATTTGGTGCGGACCTGTTGATCGCAGCCATTGAGGAAGGAGATGCAACCTTACGCAGTAACATGTTAACGGCAAAGATGGACGTGAACAGTTTCACAAATAGAAGTTACAAACTGGTTACCGCATTGGGCTTTTCAATTAGTCATCGAAATGGAAGGGAGCCTAGCTTGGTTCAACAGCTACTTAACGCCGGTGGCGATCCAAATGGGATTGTTTCCAAACCCTACAGTCGATATGATGATGTCAAACCTCTAGAGACGGCACTCATAGTCGCTATAAAGACTAAGAACGAACAAATGGTGCAGTTGCTCTTGAATAATGGCGCGGATGTGCACCGACCTGCACAAAGGGGGTTGAAACGCACTCCCTTACAACAAGCATGTGAGATTGGTAGCTTCAAGATCGTCAAGCTTCTATTGGATAAAAAGGCAAATGTCAATGATCCACCTGCGCAAAGGGGCGGGGGAACTGCTCTACAGCTAGCCGCAATCAGCGGCAGCATTAAAATTGCGAGGTTTCTTCTCGCTCATGGGGCCTTCGTTCATGCACCTCCAGCCAAGGTGAATGGGCGATCAGCTTTCGAGGGAGCAGCAGAGTACGGCCGCTTAGAAATGCTCCGGGAACTATGGGTCGCGGTAGCTGGGCAGGGGTTTAGTCGTGAGCAGATTGAGAAGGCAATAAGTCTTGCTGAGAGCAAAGGGCATAGAGGCTGCGCAGAGTACATTGCTAGTCTTTCGTCATCAGCTGACTTTTCTACTCTTCAGGCAGATCCGTTCATCACCTACGACGTAGGATGGGCACTTCAGTAACTTCGAGTTCTCTACAGATACTTAATGATATTGCGCTACTATCAAGTTGCATAGTTAACAATGACTCCCAAAACCTGGTTTCTTTGAACCCGGTAATGCTAGATATGACTTGGTTGCACTTACCTGAGATTAGTTCATAAATCAACGTTACAAGTAAGCCAAGACAGAGAAGTCGCCGACGAACCATTGCACGTGATCTAAATCGCTTGAGATTTGTGTTCTGACCCCGTAAAACAGTGACCGAAGGAGCCAAAGTCAGCAGCCAGAACACCACGACTATGACTTAAGGTGTAAACAAACTTAGAAATATCTAATTCTTCAATACTCATTAGATTAATTCCATATCACCCTAGATGAGATACAGCAAATTCATATTTCATTCTCTTACTATTCATATCTCAAACACTATACAGCCTGTCACGCTTAGCTCTTAGCTTACGTTGCCGCCTCGCTTAACTAGCCGAACTGCAGAATAGGGGAACATTCTAGACCGC
>AYLM01001183.1:0-26550 GCA_001625345.1 Cairneyella variabilis | reverse complement strand
TATTCAGGGGGCGAGGGGGGGAAGGGGCTGAGCTGCGATGACGCACATCATGCAACCTTCACAACCGCTGCCAGGTACCAACCCTTGGTCAGAAGTGAGACTCAGCCCTATCTCGGCTTAAAGATGAGCTCTAGTACTTGATCAAGTGATATACTAGAAACAGAGATCACAAGCTTGGAAGTTGATGTCTTAAAAGTAAATTCTACTTATTCTGTAAAAATGGGCGAGGGCGACACGTAGTATGAGCAACTTTGCCGGGATGAATTGTGTGGTCACGAACATATAAATCGAGTCGTCGAATCATGAAAGAAGCTATCGAAACATTTAATTCAGACATGTTAAAGTTAGATTCGCAGATTTAGAATAGTTTTCGTCTTTTGAAGTGAAGCAGGTCAAAACTTTACGGCATGCTGGGAAATGCGGTTAAACGTCCATTAACCGTCCATCGGTAGCGGGCTCACCACTTGAGGACTCAAGAGCCACAATTAACACTTGTATTGTTGGGCTACCAGAGCGATATTTAGCGCAAGTCCAGGCCTTGCCGTGCTTAATCGGAGCCGTGAGAGATACCTTTCCATAAGACCTTCTCAGTCGTAACGAAGTTTGCCAATCTTTGCACGGCTCAAGAGAGGCACTTCTACAAGTTCCACAGAACCAACTGAGAATTATCTCTTCGAAGATATCTTACTGTGGCCATCGTAAGCGGGAATGATTTTGCTGGTCAGATACAGAGGCAGACGAAGATTGATTTTTACGCTATCGGACCGTCGCAGCAAGATTGCGCGAAAAAAGACCTTGCCCAGGTGATCATGACCTCGATCAGAACCTCGCCCAGTGCGCGACGAAATGCAAAGTCACATGATGAAAGTTAACCTTACACATCACGTCATTTTGTTGCACATCGAAACCAGAGTTCCCAAAACTATTTAGAACTTCTGAATATTTTTGGATGCAGAATAGGATGCGAGCCCGCTGACTAATATACTGAAGTCACACGACTCAAGCTCCTAATCACGTTGTTTTGTTGCACATCGAAACACGTCGTTCCCAAAATATTTAGAACTTCTAGATATTTCTGGACGCGCCGCCGTATTAACCCGTACGAAGGTATACTCTAGCCTTACCGCCAGGTCTGTCGACACCGCGCCGCCCAACAACCATCACAATTCGAGCCAGGAGCCAGCATGAATGTCTACACGACAGCTCTCGCCTTTGCAGTTGGCTTGGGTGGCTCTACATAGTGATAACGCAATGCCAGAGATGGATCTTACTCTCTACACACACCAAGTCAAAAACAGCTGCGTTCAGGGTCACAATGGCTTTGGGATTGGCGGCGGTGGTGGGGTTGGTAGGATGGGCTTCGAGACTCCAAGTGCGGCCTTTTCCGTCGGTTGCGTTGCAGATGGTGCCGGATACGGAGAGGGCGTGGGTGAGGTGGAGGTCGAAAGGTGCGCCTTGTTGGGCTGGGATAGGAGGGGTGACGTGGATCGTGATCTGTATAACGTCAATGCAGCCCTTCAGGGGGAGGAGTTGGTGAGATGGGCTTTTATACATACACTTGGCTTTGGCAAAACAGGATGCACCATCGGGCTAATCTCATGATTCGCAACCTCGTGTGCTGGAAACACAACCGGTCCCCGAGAGATGGGAATCGGCACACGAGGTACTGGAATGATCGGATGGACCGGAAGCGGCAGCAAAGGATTCTTCGGAAGAATTGGTCCTAGCTTGGGAACCGGAACCACAGGATGAGGTGGTGTTGGCTGTGGAGCGGGCTCGGGATGAACCGGCCCTGGTCCTGGCACTGGTTTTGGAAGGGTGGGCGCGACATGAGGTGGTGCTGGTTCCGGCGTTGGCGCAGGTGCAGGTTTGGGAGCTGGAGTAGGCTCAACACGACGAGCTGGATCCTCGTTCATCCATTGTCCCGTAGCCTTGTCGGAGGCATACAGCATAGCATCAACCTTGGGCAGGTCCCATTGATTGTAGTCCCAATCCAGTGTGGTTGCCAAGAGTTCGTTGAGGAGCTTTGGATCTGCGGTGAGAGGGTTGGAGAGCCATAGATCTATTCGTGGATCTTAGCATGGGGAGAAAGGGTGAAAGGAGAGGAAGCCCGCATGGAGGTATTACCGATGGCCAAAATCCAGTTCACGATCACTCGCATGCGCTCAAGGTGCAATCTCAGGTCTGCGCGCATGACCCAGAGTTTGTTGATTGCTTCTCTGAGGTTCTGTCGGGGGTTAGATCCAGGACCGGACAGGGCGGGCATTACTTACATCTCGCTCTTCAGCTCCTTCTATCACAGATAGGAGTACGAGAACGATTGCGAGGGGAGCTACCACTTCTCCCACAGCAGCCAATGCACCGAGTGCAGCAGCACCAGTGATGACACCGAGCATGACGCCTACGCCAGCGATGACACCTGTTGCTACACTGGCGAGGCCCATGAGGTCGAAGACCATGGAGGTGGCTTTGTCTGTGAGATCCATGCTGTTGTGCTATCAGCCTTAAGATACTTACAAAGAAGAAAGATTAAAGAAGAGCAAGAGCTTAGGGGACGAAGAGGGACGAACGAGTTCTTCATAGCATCATATTTCGCCAGATGCTTATCACTCAAAATACCCCGAACATTCTTCTCAAGCTCCTCAGAGGTCTCAAAGCCGCGGGCTTTCATCAGAGCATCGAGTTTCGGGCGGATGCGGTTGAGGACATCTTCTCTAGTGGTGAGTAAGGTGTTGAATTCCAGCTTGAAGATGTTGATGTTGTCGCGAAGACTGCCGGCTCGCTTGCGGCGGTCGGGGTTGGAGGGGTAGAAGAGGTCGCTGATGCTGTTTCCCATGATGGACGGTGTTTTGGTGGCAATGGCGAGTTTTAAGTGTCTGACTAGTTTTGAAGAGTATGAAAGGAAGGAAGTTTTCTGGTCAACTTTGGTGGAAGGTTCTCTGAAGGAGTTGGAGAATCTTCGCAGCGGTATTGAGCTGAATCTTCAAGTCAAAGCATAGAAAGTCTTCTGATTGAATCTTTCGGAAAGTCTTCAGAGCTTCTCTAGCTTCTAATGCCGAATAGAGAACGATTTTAAAAGTAACACGATCTCTTGCTGACTAGCTTTTCTTCCAGTTCTATCCCTCACATTCGTTTGGCTTGCGTCTCGATTGAAACGCACAAACATTCAGCTCTGCCTACATGCATATTGGTTGCATAACCACATCTCGCTGATTGCATGGGAATATTCCATTGCATAGGCGACTTCCGTGGTGGAAACTCGAAATACGGAATTGTCCCACTTGAGACGTGCGTAGGGCAAGACATGCGCAAATACCTCCTCCGTACATGACGCCCCATCTGCATGGAGACGAAAACTAAGCTGCATAGCCCCACGATCCGTACCCCGCAAAAGTAAATATATCTGAATGGCTATTTTAATTACGAAAACCCTTCATGCAGATGCAATGGAGGGCCACCAGTAAGAGGCACAAGTGCTCGATCGAGATACATCTGTCGGAAACAGAACGTCCCTGTCAGCATTCATCGGGTGGCTGGCGGATTTGAGACTGTCTGAGTTGCTGGCAGCTTGGAAGGCCAATACGAAGTCGTACCGACACGCGCTGCATTGGAACGTCCAATTGACAACACCAAAGCCTTCAGCTTCTGTATGATCGCCCCAATTGATAGTCTATCTCCTCTTTGGTGAAGCCACTACCCTTTCATTCCCTGCATTATTACACTGGTTGGCGACTTTGGTGAGCTCAATGGGAGCTTTCCATGGCTGTAAAGCGTCGAGTGACATTCGGCAGCAGAAACAGGCTTCATCATCTGTATGAATGCCTCGGGAAACCAGAGCTCTCTTTGATCAGGTCATTTCGACTAGATTTGCTGCAGCGGCTGGCGGTTTCTGTGAGGTCTCGGAGCTTTCCTTCTGCAAATCATCAAGTGACGACCTAAATCCAATTCAGCAAAAGTTGGGTGCAGCGGCTGGCGGTTTCTGTGAGGTCTCGGAGCTTTCCTTCTGCAAATCATCAAGTGACGACCTAAATCCAATTCAGCAAAAGTTGGGTACCACGACAGAAGCCACTGAACCCTCACTGAGATCAGGACGGTGTCTCCGAGTCTACTTCGCAGAAGCTTTATGTTCGCGAGCTAGCGAGCGTCTATATATTGTTCGAAGTATTTCCTCTCGATATCAATCAACCAGCATCAACAATCTCATAAACCACTAAATCTCTTTTCTTCACAACCAAACGCAAACAAATTCAAGATGAGTTGGATCTACCCAGGTATCTACCCTTGCCAAAAACCTACATTGCCCATCACTGACGACCCCATCCAGACAATGCCAACCGGGCCAATCGGGTCCAGCAACTCACCAATAACATCGGGTCCATCCAGAGCGAAGTCCTTGACTCTGCCGGCCGTGTTGATACCGACAGCGGTCACCAAGAAGTGGCCGTTGATGCCGTCTTGAAGAAGATGGGTTTTCAAACCATGCAAGACATGATCAATGCAACTCTTGCTTTGTTGACCCCAGACCAGAAGGCCCAGTACGAAGCTATGGCAGCAAACCTGAAGGCCAACAACCACACCGTGGATCTTATTATGGATTCTTCTACACTCATTGCTTTCATTTCTGGAACCTTGAGGCTTACGGGTCAGTTCTGAAACTCTAATTCATCCCAACCCAGCTAACTTTTAAAAAGTTGTCCCATTGATCCAAATCATCAGCACGGGAGCGCTACAAGCTGGCGTCTCTCTTCTGGTCATTGGATTTCGTGCCCTGATCAATGGTAAGCTGCTAAAAGACTATCCCGCACAAAACCAGACTCATTCGTTTGTACAGGGGAGGCTGGTGCTGCTGATATTATCCGCGCAGCTGGGAGAACATTCCAACTCCTTAGAGATTTCGCCGAAGTTGGACCCGAAGCCGCAACCGTTATGAACGTGATGAAGGGTGTGACCGAAGTCATCGGCGTGCTTGGCGTCGTGCTTGATGGTATCTTGATCATTTATGAGGCGATCGAGGGAGAGAAGCAGATGGAGGCTCTGAAAGGGTACGTTTCATTCCCGCATGACATTTTGCCTCGATAGTCAATTGACACTTCGGAAACAGTGCCATCAACGATCTTGTTCCCCGTCGCTACCAAGCCAAGGGCCTCGAGATGCACCTCTTCGCCACCGAGACCTACGTTTCCCAAGTCACTGCTTACTTCACCACCTACAATGTGCTTGTCCAAAGCGGCACACCCCAGGCACAGATCGATTCCATTTGCACTGCTCTTCTGAAGGGTATTCACGACAACCTTGCTGCTGTAAGAACGAGTCTTCAGTGTTGACTTGAAATTCCGCTGACATGATCTAGGACCTTGCCAAGATTACTGACGATACCATCTGGGCTGCTTGCTTGGTCATTGATCAGCAGACTACCGGTGCTTGGACCAACGAGGATCCAACTCATGCCCAGGTCTTGGCTTATATTGCTTCTCATGCTCCTCCACCACCTTCTCCTCTTCCTGCCCCTAAGGCATAAGAGAGATCAATCTGACCGGGTACGAGAGGCTTGGTGGAATATAGGTATCGAGAGCGTTTAGTCCAAATCAAGGTTTCTCAAATGGACTATGTCCTGTCGCTCACTCAACCGTGCATTCAAGCCATCACTTTTTCCTTCTTTATGCACTTAGTAGCTTCTTGCGAAGGCAACCAAGTACAGTAGTGGTTCCAGATTCCTAGCCTAATAAGCGAAATCGTCTCGCTTAAGACCTTGAAGCTTTCCTTGGTAAGCCTGCATTAACCTTAGTTCGTCTCGTTGATCATGTAGATACTTCTGAACAATTTCTCCAAGCTCATATGTGCTTCTTGTAACTTCAAGGTTGATTCGCAGCCTGATGTTGGGGGATAAGCAAAGCCAACGTGTGCAGTAGGGTACCTGGCACCGCTGACGCACGGAGCGGTCAGATCGATGACCAGTGTTCGAGCCAACCGTGTTCATCAAGTCGTATATCATTCTTTAAGATGGCTCGCACCATGGTGTTATGGGGCTCTTGATATGAATGAGCTGTAAAGGTTGCCCAACTGAATGTCTCACTCTACATAAACGGGAATTCGTGACTGCCGCCACATTCAGCAGGCACGATCGCGACCATCGTACAAAATGAACTTCGCAGCACACATCACCGCCTCTGCACTGTTCATATTTCATTGAATTGGATACTAGTATAATACCTTTCACACTAAAATACTCACTGGGTTTCTTCGCGCTGTAGTGAGGAAACTCGTATATCATTCGCGAACCCTGTCTATCCTTTTCGATGTCGCGGATTCCTCCAGCCTTGCCTCCAAGGTTTTATGGGCAAAATCAAACATCACCTATTCAACGTTCAACTGTGTCCGAATCCTCTAGTTATAATACCTTCCGTTACGACAAACTTAGGGAAGATGAATTCCGTCTTCTCTTGCTTCCCAACAGAACTGAGCCACGATTGTATACACTGCGACATTTCGACTTGTATGCGGCGCCTCCATACCTAGCACTATCATATTCTTTCTTGGGGAAGGAGGACTCTAACGCGAAACTTACTATCAACAACGAGAAGTTGAAATTGCCGAAGAAAAGCTTGGAAATCGCACTGGAATACCTGATCAACAGATACCCTGGCCAGTATTTATGGACCGACGTGATATTCATCAACCAAAATGACGACGAAAGAGTTTCTCAGTTTCCTCATATGAAAGAGATATACACAAAAAAGGCCAAATGCGTTGTTTGGCTCGGAGAGTACCCTCGAAATCACGGATTGATACTGCCACAGCTCCCGGGTTTATTGCAAAAGCTGCAGAGATATATATTTCTTATAATCTTAAGAAGAATAATAATATATCTTTAATAAAGTACTAGAGTTTATATGGTACTCTTTAGAGATATAAGTTAGGAAACAGTTCAACTTCAATCTACAACCTGCCCAATCCCCACATACTCCCAGTCCTCAATCCACGTCTCGAACTCCCCTGATCCACCGTTGGTCGTGGCATAAACGCCAAGAAGTGCTCCTGTATGTCATGTCGGCTTCTCTTCTCTTGAATCCCGTCGTTCCTCAGCTATTTCCACACTCCGTCCCAATTCATTTTCATCTTCACTCCCGCCGTCAATCCATTCCAAAGGCGAGGGCAAGGATCGCAAGGACATGAAAACCTCAAGAACATAAATGTCTCATAATCAAAGACACCTCAATCCCTAAACACTCCAGAGAGCGGAAATCAACCTACCAGTAAATCCCCACGTCAGTCCCAGCCCGGGCGCAAAACCCACATCTACCATCTGATTCTGCTTGCCCTCCAGACCCGCCGCAAACGTATAATGTGTCACATTGCACGCTCTAATCTCAAGCGTGATCTTTTCTCTTAACCACGAGGTCGGGACGTTCATGATCGCTATATCTGTAGACACGAAGTTGGGAACGGTGGTTATGCCGCGGAGACGGAGATATGGGATGAGTGTTGAGTTAGACGGAATTGTGCTGCTTGGGTTGTAGTTTGAAGTAATGGGGGGTGTTGAGGGTGGTGAGAGGACTATTCCTAGGTCGTAGTGGTGGAGCTGTATGAGAGGTGTAAGATATGTCTGAGTTGAGGACGTGAGGGAATGGGAGAAGATGAGACTTACCTGATCCAAGAAGACCGTTACTCCGACCTCATTCTCGAGCTGACTCATAGAGCTGATATCAAATGTAGTCCTATAAGTAAATAAAGAATGCACCTGTCTCCTCCCGACATAAGTCTGTCCATCAGGCTCTGCCGACCTGCCATCATGACCCGTCAAATTCGCTATCGAAGACGTGAGACCCAGCGTTTTTTCATGTCCCTCTGGCGACACTACATAACTCCCATTCGTCGGAAATCTCCAAAACACAAACTCGGGAGGTAGATACGATCCAGGCTCGAACGTCTCGTGCACATTCTCAGTAATCTCTGAGCCTTCCCCATCTTCAATTAGCGGCTTTGAGTCCAAATGCCATCCATTCATAAGCCCACTAACATTCGTAGCATAGGGAAACTCCCCCTCATTCCACGTCACGGGCGTCAAACTCGTTTCTCTTCCCATGGGGTAACTACCATCTGGTCCTTGCCTCACAGACAACGCAACAGCCCACCAATTTCCATACAAGTCCTGGAATAAGTCCGCATGCCCCACATTCTGGAAGTAATTCGTGGTCCCGGCCGCTGAAACCAGTGGATTATTAGGATCTGCCTCATACGGCCCGGTCAAGTTTTTTGAGCGACCAAGCACAGCCATATGTCCTGACCCCGTTCCACCTTCCGCTATCAAGAGGTAATAGTACCCATCTTTCGTGTACAGGTGCGGACCTTCGGGCGTAGCACCTGTCCCATTCCACAAACTTATCGTCTTCCCCACCTCTCCCGTCTCTAAGTTAATAGGGAGCATCTTGATCCCAGGATCAACTTGCCACTGATGAGTGCCCGTGATATACACCTGTCCATCATCGTCCCAGAATGGCGAGACATCATAGCCTGAGAAGTCGAAATGGATGGGATCAGACCACGACGCGGAGCTGTACGGGTTTTCAGATGTCATGAGAAAGCTGTCGAATCTATTTGTTGCATTTAGTGCATAGTCATCGTAGACCATGGACGTAAAAATGTAGAACGTCCCGTCTCGATATCTGATTGTGCACGCCCAGATGCCGCTAGTCGCTCTCTTAGCTGTGTTGAGGCCTGGAAGTTGCTCTGGCCTGTTCAAAGCATTGCTTACTAGCTTCCATTTCTGGAGATCTCTACTTGCATGAATTTCTGGGTTCTGGTTACTGAGCGGCTTTGAAAGGGGTGGGAAGAAACTCACGGATTCCAGGGAACACGAGGAAGCTCGAAGAAGCACAGAAAAATGTATCATCCCATTCAGGCACAAAGATACAGCTGGGGTCCGGGTGGAAACCTGGAAGCATAGGATTCTGGTATGTTGAGTTGGTAGCCAGACACTGTGCCGCTAGGAGAGCGACCAAGACAACTTTATAAAACATTATGACTTGCTTCCTGGAGATAGCTATGGACTTGAGCGGCTCACAAAGTCTCTACAAGGCACTGCGATGGCTTTATAGGTTGGATTTAGCCTCAATGGATGTTAATTAGTGCAAAGATTGAGGCTGTTCAATAGGGCTGTCATTGTGCATCAAAGCTGTTCGGGACTTCATTGACCCGCACCGCGAGTCTGCTGCATGTACATCATGGGGATGCTGCACCCTTCTCATTGAAACCCATATAATGTCCTGGATGTAGAGACCCGAAGTGAAAGAGAAGTTTACGAAGTTCTGCCCCGCACTAACGTTCTATGGCTTCCACCCCGCACAAGGCAAGGCTGAAAATTAGGCTAAATGCAGTGTAAGACTCCGATCTCAAGAACTTGTGAGACGTAGAGAAATTCTTGAGTAGTGTCTCTTGCCAAGAAGATATTGAAAGAATATACCAAGGATATTGCAGGACTCCTTTGGGGTGTTTGAAGCACCGTGTTATACCGTCAAACGCGCAACACGAAACCCTTCGAGGTAAAATATATGCGACTCGGCTCAGCCAATGCTTGATCAAGATAAAGAATGGAGAAACAATTCAGGGGCTTGGAGGCATAAGAAGCTGTACCTCGTGAAAAAATCGTGACGTTCAGCACTCGAGCAAAGTCTGGGACCTGAAGCCAGCTATCAGCTTGACAGCGGGTATGCGACATGCAACAAAAATCTGGAGAACAGGAACTCGGATATTGCAAAATGTGGGACTCAAAAGCTCGCTATGAGTTTGACAGCGGGTATGCGATATGTAACAAAAGCTCAGAGAATGGACGTAGCTCTCCCCAAGAGGACATGGAACTCTCCATCTCCTTAAACTTGTATTCTCTTCTTCTTGCAATGTGAAGATCCCCAACACTTCTGTGTTGCAATCTCGATTGGTCCAATTCATCGCGTTCATGCTCTCGAGTCCTAGAAGTACATCCATCTCCTTCTCACCACCCATCCTTCACCATCCCAGCACCATCGTAACCCCATTATATGTCGCCAAGCCCGCCAGTCCCATCTGGAAGAGCCAGAAATAAATCCCACCCCTCTTATACCTCCCCTTCCCGCCCTCTCCGCCCTCACTATACCCAATCATATACATATATCTAGTGAGCGTCCAGCACGCACCCATTACCGCCTAGATCAATACAGTTAGCAATTACCACTGCTAGAAAGAACCACTCATCCTTACACTTGTCACTGGAAATTTCAACCCAGCAAGCAACATGGCTGCAACAGCAGTGGGCTGGTTCTCGATATAGTTTGCATGGGCGCGCTGTGCGCAGTTGAATTGGTGTGCTTCTTTGTCGGTACGGGTGGATGGAGCGTACGCGGCGGGGTAATCGCATTTCGCGGCTTTGCGGTATTTGCCCGTGTTGTAGGAGTGCATTAGGTTGAGGAAGAAGGTGGATGTTGCGGCGAGCAGGACGTAGCTAGATACCGGTTTAAGGACAGGAACTAGGGGATGGCAGATGGGGTTGAGATGGTGAGAAGGAGAGGGAACACGTACCCGTAGTTAGGATCAATGGTGATGGTTGCCATTGTTGCTGTTGTTTGCTTGATCTTGCTGTGCTTTCTATTGCTGGTTCTGCTCGAGAAGGGCGATTGAGGAGAGGATTAAGGAATTGGGAGACAATTGGCAAACGGAACAGATTATGAGGAGAGAAAGAGGTACACCAGACTGAAAATGCAACGTGTTACGATGCGCAAAGAAGGAAAGAGAAGAGACGTCTTCAATTCTAGTGGCTTGAGCAACTGAAACTGTTTGGAATGGCTAGGGAAGAACATCATGCCGAGGCGGACCAAAAGTCTCCGAAGGAACAACAATTGCTGCGTCGCCCGAAGGCAGCGACGACGACGCAACGACTTACCGTGATATGCATATCTGTTGTGCGACGATGACGGATGAAGGTGATGACGGATGAAGGTGATGATGGAGATTGTTGACAGGGGATTTGCTCAGCGTCAGCACTTTATCTGCATGCCTCGCCGCAACGCTGCAGCTTTGTGGGCAATGTAATGGAACTTCCAGCTGGATGGCGGTTGAGAAACGAATGCGAAATAGAAGGTGAACCAAGTATATTTTCTTTCATTGATGTATGCTGTTTTCAAAAACAGATGACCCGAGTGCGAGGCCTTTGTTCTTAAATGGTGGTGGGAGCACGCCATCATGCACCCCGATTACAAACATCCCGGAAGCTCGAAGTCGAGTGTCGCTGAGATTTGTGATCCGGAAAAGCCTCTTTGTTAGGAGCTAAGACTCTTAAAGCAGAGAGGTTTTCATTTGCCACTGAGTTTGCTATTACCATCAGCATTTATAGCTAGATACTGTTACTCTCGCCGCATCTGTCTACGCGACTTGCTGAAGGTTCCAGAATCTAGGAAATCTTTAGATGATCTAGTAGGCATTCTGCAAATCAGATTGACAAAATATTAGCACGTAAAACAAGTGAGTTCAAAATACTGTCTTTATTATAGAGTTTACAGTTTCAAAAACACATTTCGTCTACTTTTCTCACTTCCTCTATCTCTCTCAATACCTAAACAATCTCACCGCCTGCCCCTTCCTCCCCAAACCCCCAGCTTTCACAATCCTCCGATTACAAAGCGCATAATAAACCCTCAACCCCACACACCCTCCCGCCACAAAAAACAACAACCCAGCATTCGTCCAATGCCCAGTTGGATATCCTCTCTCCGCCTCATCCGCTTTATATATCCACACCCCAGCTATCTGTCCTGGCGCGCCGACAGATATATTGATAGCAATGGCAAGGCCGACGGCGGCAGTGGTGTGCAGGTTGGAACTAAGCCAGCCTAGGAGAGGTGGGATGCAACTGAAGGCGCCGGAGGCGGCGACTATGAGGCAGCCGTAGCGGGAGTGGTAGGCTTTGGCGGGGAGAACGGCGGAAGCGAGGAAGCCGGAGGCACCGATTGTGGCCATTACTGCCGAATGGAGCGAGCGTCTGGAAGGGACAATTGAGTGAGTGATGTATCAAGCGAGGTGTTATTGAGGCACTTACGCATTGAAGTGGTCTGCTGACCAGGAGACTAGGAGTGTGACAACATCTGTTCAAGTGTCAGGTAAGAGGGCTTTGATGACAGGAAGGATTGACTTACAGGCTACAGCATATGGTGGGACAGTCATGAGCTGAGCCTCCAAATTCTTGTATCCAAGACCAGTAGTGATGCTGGGAGTGAAAAGTGAAAGACTGGAAAACGGTGTCGAGATGCCAAAGTAAATCTAGATGGATATCAGTTATCTCGTCCTTTCAACTCGGACCTTCGATCACAACTCACAGCATAATGAGCATACAACCTCCAATCCATCAACGTAGCCTTCGCCTCCGCCCACGTCAAACTCTTATCATGCCCATGACTTGCTTCAAATGCTAGCCTCGAGATCGCAAGTTTCTTCTCCTCCGGCTTCAACCACTTCACCGTCTCCGGATAATCCGGCAGGAAGAAGAACACAAAGATCGAAGACAAACAGGACGGAATCCCCTCAATAATAAACAACCACCTCCACGCCTCCAATCCATGCGTCCCATTCATATGTCCCACACCATACGCAATCGCGCCTCCAAACGCTCCAGCAAGAGTAGCAGAGGCCAAGATGAATGCTACGCGGATAGAGCGCTCGTCGGTGCGGTACCAGAAGGTGAGGTAGTAGACGAGGCCTGGGAATAGACCAGCTTCGAACATGCCGAGGATGAATCGGACGGCTGTGACGCCGGCGAAGTTCTGGGTGCCGCCGAGGCCCATGGTGGTTGCGCCCCAGGAGAACATGAGGAAGGCAATCCATTTGCTAGGGGTGAGTTTTTTGAGCAAGTAGTTAGAAGGGACTTCGAAGATGGCGTAGGCGATTAGGAAGACCATGAGGGCAATGATGTACTGATAGTTTGTCATGTGTGTTGTTGAGAGGAGGTCATTGTGAGTGTTTGAGTTGAGAGTCTTGGCATTGCCTTGAAGTGAAAGCTGTTAGCCAGACGAAAAGTGTGCTTCATTTGGATAATGATACCGATATTGGAACGATCAAGGTAGCAGAGGAGATAGATTGCAGCACAAAGAGGCACAATCTTCAAGTCCTGTTTCCAAACGAGAGCTTTCTCCTCCGCAGTCTTCTCGGGAGGAGTGTTATTTGGCTCGAATATAATCTGCAATCTCATTAGACTTGGAAACTTTTTCACGAAAATATGTACTCACTTCCTTCTGAGCTTCAACATGTTCGTCCTCCGAAGCCGCAACTGCTGGCTCAGCACCATCATGAGGATACTTCTCTATATCCGACATTGTGAAGAATCTGGGGAAGAGGAGATCTGGGGAAAAGTATGGAGGAGATAAAGAGGGAGAAAGGTTTTACTTCAAAAACTAAGGATGCAGCTCTTGAACCATTGCCATGGATCTTGGTGGGGCTCATATAGTACTTGGCATTGCGGAATGTTGGGCAACCACATCGGCCTTGAGGCCGTGACCTTTTGCAGATGCGGCATAGTGGCGCATAAAGGCAAGATAGTTCCGTTCTTGGCTATGGGGCCGTGAATTTTTGTGGACTTGATAGAAGTGGTTGGTGAGAAATTCAAGAGTGGGAGGGTGGGAATAAAGGTACTATATTATCCCCGCACTCCGGGCTTCTCGAGATACCCCATTCGCTAAGCTTCGTCGGCATCCACACTTAAATTCAACGTATCCTCACCCCTTTTCATTCTATCCCTACAACCTTCGGTGTCTTCGACCGAATTCCTCGGATGCCATCGCCGTCAAACCCCAGAGCATCACACTTGCGGTGAGTGGCTATGAGGCCCCGAGATCTCGTCAATATCGAATCACCATCATCCGTTTGAACCGTCGAGCCGCCCCCTTGGACACTTAGTCTGGGGTAGACATGATTCAGGCCGCCATGGTTACTCTTCGGACCTGAGTTGCTGAAGCGGGGAAGCTTGTTTCTCCGTCGTCACGTCGTGGAAAGCTGGGATTAAAAGGGTCCATTCTCCGTCGCCTTCGGTCCTGACGGCCGTCGAACTTTCATCTCAAAATGCAGGCCGCATGCGATTCATGTCATCGGAGGAAGTCACGCTGTGACAAGGCCAGACCAACATGTGGGCTCTGCGCCAAGACCAATGCAGAATGCACATACACGCATCGAAGCCGAGACCCGTCTATCAGGAAGGAGCATGTTGATGGAATCGAGAGAAGGTTGAGGCAGGCAGAGGCAAAGAATGAAGCTCTAAGTCGTGAACTTGGCAGGCTTAAAAATTCTACAGCCGCTCGAGACATCCGAGATGGATCCGAAGCGCCTCTAAGATCCACACAGGTATTACAATATGTTCTCCAGTTTTTCATGATCGTGATCACGTGATTTCCATCATTTCTGTCATGGTGAATTCACCAAATAAAAAAATAAAAAAATATCTCTTATTTTTTTTCCAAATAATTTTCTCGGTGTGTGAGAGCTTGCTTACATTTCCCTCTTGTCTAGTCCTCACCACCGCTCGAAGGCTCGTCTGATGTGATCAACGAGGTCTCATTTCTGGCTTCCACAGCCGCCGGGGAACGTCACTATCTGGGCTCTACCAGTGGTCTTCTCTTTGCAAATTTGGTCCGAGCAAGTGTTGATATGCCAACTACGTCAGATGGAGCTTCAGTTACGGCCAGAGCGGTTCCCGTGTTGGGATTTCATGGCAGTTTGCCTGCTTCCCAGCTCAATGCAAAAGAGTCACTTCCTCGGAGGGAGCTGGCGAAGGAACTCTTTGAGAACTACTTTGCTCACGATCATATCTGCTACCCATTTCTACACCCTTCTTCGACCTTGTCGATCATTGATTCGGTCTACAATGATCCCGCCTTCTACGTGAAGAACGCATTTGAAGCCTTTGTCTTTGATATGATACTGGCCATCGCCACAGTTAGTGTCTACAAATTCGATTGGCAAATGCTACCAAGCGCTGAGACCCACCATACCCGCGCCATGCAGAGGATTGTAGAAGTCTTTCAAGGTGGTGGACTTAAAAGCTTACAGGCAGTCTTGCTGTTTTGTCAGTACCGAACGAGTTCTTCGATGCAAGACACATCCGCGAGCATGTGGCATCTCGTTGGCGTTGCTGTGCGCATTTCGTTTGAACTGGGCCTACACCGCGAGAGTTCATATGAAATGAAAGATAGGCTCGAGACGAGTGGACAAGATAGAAGCAGAGTTCAAAATGAAACCCGAAGACGCTGCTTCTGGTCTATCTTTGCTATGGACAGGTGAGTTTAGTCTCAATCGTAACATCTTACCGTACTGAAATGATTTGCAGGGTTGTCAGTATCACCCTCGGCCGACCACTAGCAATCAATATGGAGGACGTTGACGTGGAACTCCCTTCGGCTGAGAACGATCCTGTGTACACCTCCGATTTTGGAACTTGGAAAGACTCAACAATTAACAGGACCTCGCTTTTCGTCCACATCATACAATATCGCATTCTTTGTGGAAACATTATGCGTGCTCTACATGTTCCCAAAAGACCGGAAAACAGTGAGGAAACGATTCGCCGTGTGAGAGACAGCCTCCTGTCTGACCTTGCGGACTGGCGACAGAAGTCAACGGGCTTACAGCTATCTGAATCCAGCTCTTCATCTACCGCGCCACAGAATAAGTCGAGCTTTCTTTCCCAGGAATGGTATGAAATGTTGTACAACAATGCCATTCTAATGCTCTTTCGCCCTTCACCAATGCTGTCTGATATCTCCGGAGACTCCGACACACTCCAGAAGCTCTTCGCATCTTCCAAGCAAGCGGTTCTTCTTTACGCTTCACTTCACCGGAGTCGCAAGATCAACTACTCCTGGATCACATTACATTCAGTATTCATGGCTGGGCTGACCTACTTATACGCACTGTCTCGCCATTTCAGAGAACGCCGTCGCTCGGCATCTGCTGCTGGCGTTCTTCAATCTGATCCCACGGCGATTGAAATTGTCAATGACACCAGAGCATGTTCTAATGTTCTGGTTGCTGTTTCGGAACGGTGGAATGCTCTCAGACATTGTCATGAGGTTTTTGATAGACTAAGCGATGCAGTACTCGCTGATGCGATCAAGCTGCAGTGCACACCCACCACTTCGTCTCAGCCTACGGGTTCAGCGTCACAAAATGCCCTTTTGAGTACTCCAGATTCGTTGTCTGGCACTCCCAGACCATTCCTCAACCATTATTCCGAGACATTGCGTGGATCTTACAACCCTTCTTGGGTGAGTGGGGACTACGCAGCTACGAGCCCAAGCTTCTTTGCTGGAACGTCTCCTTTGGCCATTGACTCCGAGTTTCGGAACTGTTTTGGAGACTTACAGAATTTGTATTCCGGTGCCTATTCCGGAGACCCAGTCATGGAGTTATCACAGGACTGGATGGACTACATTGGAGGTTTCGATGAGATAGTCCACCCGGTCCAACACGGCTACAGTGTTAATGGGCTTTGATTTGTGATATCTATGATGGGCCTTCTACTTATATCTATCGAATCTATACAAGCTATCTCCGACTCCTCTATGCCGGTCCCGTTCAACTACATATTCCACCTATATCCTTCCCCGGCTCAGAAACAGTGATGGAATATCTACGACTCGACTTCTCAAAAACTCGCCAATTCCCTTTCCCAGTCCATCAACTCTAGCACTACTCGCAATCCCTCCATCTAAAAAATCTAAGATGCGACTACGATCTGTCAGCTTCAAAAATATTGAGAATAGCGCCTGAACGTACAAATGGACAGCCAAAAGATTTGGAAACTCGCAGCGCTCAACTCTCCTATTTGGATCTCCCTTGGTCCAGTCATCCCCAAAGAGATTCTTCAACCGCGCAGTTGTCAAGAAACTTTGGAGCCATGGATACTCGTCTTCATGGCGAACGAAGAATCCCACGTTTGAATTGTTTGCCTTGTCCCCGGACCTGGCATGCACAATACTTCCAAGTGGGGCTCGCTCGGTAGGCCCGAATGATTTCGAGTTGACAGGATTTGAGGTCTCGTATGATGATTGAAGCACTGGATACGCCTTGGTGATCTCAGGAGGAGATACCTGTATGCTTCTCGAATTGATCAGTGCACGATGGTCAATCGCTGAAAGAGAGACTGTGGTGGGAAAGATCTCCATGAATGGTTTCGGGTCCAATGTCCGGAAGTCAAGGTTCATGTGATAACCTCAAAGGTGTCAGCCAAAGCTTGCTAATTCCATCGACCCGCATACCTGGATAGCTCTGCATTCGAAGAGCATACACAATGTTGCGGAATTTCGGCGCACTGATATCTTCCTTCCTTCGCGCCTGCGCAAAGATGCGAAGGAATACTGTTCCAGCTTGTTGGGAGCTCGGATCTGACACCGGAGTCCCGTACAGCTCAATGGACAGCTTGCTGAAGTTGCAACCTTTGAACATATGTTCCAGCTGACTTTTCATCATCTGAGCTTTCTCAGCAATATCAAGACCATTGATATAGAATGTTGCCTCGCACTGAAAGCCACCTCTTGCAGCGATCATGGCCTTCGTTGTTGACGGCGGAGGAAGTCCGAGAACGCCAGAAACAAAAACTCTATTTTTTTGCGAAGTGCTCTCGACTTTGACGTTTGAGAGGTCTGCAACGACATCTGGATTCAAGTATAGCTCGCCTTGTAATTCATATAGCAGCTGAGCTGTGACATTAAACTTGTTCACTACGCCATTACTTTCGTCAGGCTTGGTAATGAAGCATGATCCATCTGGTAGAATCTCAGCAATTCCAAAACCTAGGTCTACCAGATCTGGTAAGAATTCTTTAAAGCCAGAGAAATTCGCTCCTGTGACGTACGGACCACATTCGATAAGGTCTAAATCGTTGTCAGTCTTTTTCCCTTGCTCTCAGGAGTGTACTCACGTCCCGCTACTAATGCACCAGCCAGCTCATCAAAAGCATCTTTCCTCCATCCATACCACCAAGCCGCTGCCCCAATCACAGGACTTGCATCCGTTACTCTTCCGCATATCACAATAGCTGCTCCGGCTCCGAGAGCTGCAGCTATTCCTTGTGCGCCAATATACGCGACTCCACATTCAATTTCATCCGCCAACTCCCAATTTTCAAGACTCTTCTCCTCATGATCCAAATGCACGAACCTCATTTCCTTTCCCGCACCCTTCCCTTTCACAACCTCCGTAACATCATCCCCCACCACACTCGCCACAACCACGTCCAATCCCCTCTCCCTACACAACTCCTCCACCTTTCTCGTCAAACTTGGCGTGTTCAACGCCCCTGCATTCGTCACGACTTTAACACCTCTCGCTGCAATTTCTTCAATGCAAGTTTCCAGTTGGTCCAAGAAACCAGCTTCGTAGCCGACATCGGGGTTCGACTGCTTGGTAATGGAGTTCCAGGCTATGTTCATTTCGCTGAGCCAGTCGCCGGTGATGATGTCGATATTACCGGTTTGCACCATGCGGCGCATGGCACATGGGTGATCGCCTGTACTGGGAGGAATTAGTTTTTGGTTCTGATATTTCTAGGAAAGTAACTTACGCTCCAGAGACATTCCCAATCCTGATGTTCCGTTTTGAGGGCATTTTTGCGTTCATTGAGATGCTGGCAGTTTGATGAGTAGTTTCTCAGGTGACTAATTTCTGAAGCGTCTGTGAAAGATATGATAAAGCACTACAAATGTTCACGTTCCATTAGGTCATGTTAGATTATAGCAGTCAGTGGGAAAGCCTCACAGCGGAAAGTCCTGCTGCTCCGCACGTGATCCGGTAGTTCAGGCCGAAGGCTACGGAGTTGAGCGCCGAAGCGTCTTTCGCCTGCCAAACTCCGCGACCTTTTTAAACTGATTTCCAGGGCATGGGTCTTCAACTCTCTTCTAGTCTGAACACGACTCAGAAGGTCTTCGCGTCGTGTATACTTCGGTAGAAATACCTCGTCCTTGCCGTATATTACCCCCGAAGCTTTTGGCACCCGCACAACGGAGAGGATCACTTCCCCACATCCCCAGATAATTCTCCAGCATGAATTGGACATTAGATTCGCCAGATCAAGATGATCGGCTCCAGCTCGGCGGTTCACTCAAAAAGACCAAGTCATGATGCAAGTTGGAAATTTTCTTATTGGGGGGCCGGCCTCCCGGTATTATGGTGGTGATTTGATTCAAGTCCTTCCCATTCCTCACTCCCCATTCCTTCTCTCAATTCCAAGGTGTCTGAAAAGACTTTCATCGAAATGTTCCTCCTTCTTTCCGTACTCCTTGGCTTCGCAGGCCTGACTTGTGGCCACCCAAGTCAGGCTAAGTCTTGTTCCTCCCTGGTTGCCTCCACAATCGGTTGCTTGGCCGGAAAGAATGCAACATTGGTCAATTCTACTATCATTCCTGTTGCTGGACTGAATGTCTCTGGTACAGTCAACTCTATTGAATTCTGCCAGGTTTTAGGATATGTCAGGTATGGACAGACAGGGAATGAGACGCTCAACTTTGAGTTGTGGTTACCAGAAGAGAGCGTGTATGAGGGACGGTTCATAGCAGTTGGAAATGGTGGAATGGCTGGGACTATTGATACAAGCAATATGATGACGCAGCTCAATTCCGGGTTTGCTGTTGCTGGGTAAGTCATTCACTCCAATTGTAAGAAACTGAACATTGACCTTTCATGCTAGCGGCAATTCGGGACACCTCGCGTCTCTCAACAACAATGGAGGGGGCGCTCCAGACACATATATTCCATATCTCCACAATACTGATGAAGTCAAAGCTTGGATCCACAACGCAATTTCTCTCTTCACTCCCGCAGCTAAGTCCCTTGTTGAGGCCTACTACGGCAGGAAGGCGAGGTATAGCTACTATGATGGCTGTTCGACTGGAGGTGCCCAAGGCTTTGCTTTAGCTCAATATCATCCGGAGTTGTTTGATGGGATTGTAGCTGGAAGCCCAGGGAACTGGTACTCCCATCTTGCTTTATCTTTTCTGTGGAACGGAATCAAGTCGCAAGTGAGTACCGCAGCAGTTCCGCAGATCGCACTCTGTCACTGTCAGTATACCGGCTGACTGAAACAGGGCGACTCCTACATCCCTCAAGAAACTCTCACATTCATGACAAACGCCATCCTCGACGCCTGCGACTCTCTCGACGGGGTCACCAACCGTCTCATCGAAAATCCCCTGGCATGCACAATCGACATCTCCACACTCGCATGCAACGCTTCCTCCCCCATCAACAGCACAACATGCCTTACACCCGCCCAACTTGCCACCGCACAAGCAATATACTCCGGCCCAGGATCTACCATCTATCCCGGCTTCTCACTCGGCAGCGAGGTCTCCTGGCTCGTTCAAGAAGGAAGCCTTGCGGACGCATTCGCTATTCCCATTTTGCAAAACCTAGTCTATGATAACTTAAGCTATGACGCATACAGCTCATTCACGTTTAGCGCCCAAGATGTTTCTGATGTGGATGTTAAAGCTGGAGCTTATATCGACGAGATCAGCGCTGATCTCACACCATTCGCTTCGCACGGCGGAAAGCTAATGGTTACGCAAGGCTGGGCAGATCCATACAACGCTGCTACGTGGCCAATCCAGCACCTTGAAGCTATACAAGCTACCATGGGCGATGATGCTGAGTTTGTGCAACTGTTTATGGTTCCGGGCGGCGGACACTGCGGCGCGGCTGCGGGGTACCCGGATGTTCCTGCTAAATATGGGACGGTTGAGACATTAGTTGCTTGGGTGGAGAGGGGTGAGAAACCGGGATACGTGGTGAGTACGGAGCCGCCGAATGGGAAGAATGTGACTAGGCTGTTGTGTGCGTGGCCAGAGACTGCCCATTTGAGGGAGGGTGGGGAGGTGGGGAGTTGGGAGGGGTATTATTGTGCTTGAATGTGCGTTAAGATGGGAAAGAAGTGATAATTTAAGAGGAAAAGAGGGACATGCAACAAATAAGATATGATTAAACTGGTTTGGCCGCTGGTAACCTATTCGAAGTCAACCCAAGGGAGTGCTAAGCGAGAACCGCTCCAAAACGGAAGTATGTCCATTTTTTGCACTATAATATACACTTCCAGTATCCAAGATCGACTACGTAGTATGCCTCATAATCTTTCATGTTTGCTGTGATGGGGTTTTATTTGGGAATCTTATTAATCCGAGGACTTAAAAAGTGGGAATCGTTGTTCAGTGAAGGGATTGGACTTTGCAACCGAGTTCCTTGTTCTCGGGTACTAGGCGAAGGTCGCCACCGCCACCAGTCACATCATGTATCAAATCAACACCACTCTAAATCACTTGAACATGACGTTCAACTCAAAATTGCAATTCAGTAGTCTTGAAATACCACATCTGTACAGTTGTGGCTTGTTCTCAGATGCAACCTTTGTAGCTATTGAGAGCTACTTTCTAGGTATGGTTATGGCACTTGCTATCAGACCATGATCTGCCGACACATACGATGGCCCTCCATTGACCTGAAATCCATTATAAACTAAGAGCCTGATCAATATCTCTTTCCTTGGACATTCAAGATCCGCCGCCTACAACTCTGCTCAAGCTATCTTCAACGTGACCACCACCATCACTGGTATCTTCTGCGGCCTACCAGACTCTTACGGTCTCAGCTGCACTTTGCGTGGGACCATCTTGTTCTCCTCTCGATGAGCTCTCGCTCGTGGAATTTAGCAACGCCACTGGCATCCTGAGTTGCTCCAATGATCTATCTTGTTCAGGCTCCAACTTCACAGATAGCTTCACCGTCGTTCTCAACGGAACTAAGGCCACAGTTCTTAACGTTTTGACTATCCTCAATAGAACGCTCAGCATCAATTCCAATTACACCATTTGGTGAAACGCAACAGCTAGAAATTCAACAAGTAGTGTATCAAGCATCGTCACATCATTCTCGACATCGAGCGTTGCGACAGTCATTTCTTCCCCCAAAATGTCGAGCACGAGCCTCAAAACCTCGAAATCCACTTCATCCCTTATTAGGAGCACAGCTTCAAAGGAGCCAAGCTCCAGCTCAAAGACATTGAGTACAAGTCTCAAAACATCTAAGTTCAGCTCGTCTTCCACGAAAAGCACGACGAACGTGTCGAGTTCGAGTCCGGAAACCTCCAGTACTCACACTGGAACCATAAGTCTTACCAAGTCTAGCATTCTCAGTAGCAGCACCGGAAAGGGAAACATAGACCGGACTACGAGGGATCACTCTACGGCCATCCATTCTCATTCTGTAAATAGCATCACTACATCCCTTTCGAACCGGGCAGTTGACTCCGAAAATATCGAGGAACGACAGTCCGGATTTCATATTGTAATCAACCAAGTCTGTCGAGGGCTCATAAAGAGCCTCTTCGGTCTGGCAAATCAAGAGCACAAGGGCATCCAACCATGCGAAACAGCACAAGTCCTGTCTCAAACGCTGCAATCCGACCTCTTACTCCCAGAAATCAACATCCCTCTCGACATCGCTCATGGCCGGTTCCAAGACGCTACAGAAGACACCCTGAAAGCCGTTGACGAGAAGTACCTCAACGGGCTGCTCGTGGGTCTAGTCACTGAAACCGGCGGCCTCTCTCTCATCGGCCTGCTGCTCTCACATTGGCTTGTCGGCGAAGTTGTTGGCTGCATTTTCAAAGGGGGTTGTCGTACAGGAACCCGGCACCGCCCCATTCAATTGCACCATCAGCGCCACGACTATTAGTCCGTGCCATGACTTCACAAACTTGTCTACACTGAGCCCGGGTCTGAACTTCCTCGGCTCGGACGATTTGTGCTGTAAGCAGATCAGCCGCATGGGCGTCTACGACTGCTGTTGCGACGGGTGTCCGGAGTACCCTACTTGGGGCCAGCCGCGGGGCGGCGATATCATCTGGAACGCGTGTCCAGCAAATGCGATCTGTCTGCTGAGTTTGACGAGGAGGCGTATTTGGGGACAGCCGGCCTGTGAATACAGGCCCTGGGTGCTATTATCCTGGCGAATGCTATCGGCAGACGTGGCAGTATGTGTATGTATGTTGTGACTGTCTAGCGAGCTTTCAGCCCCTGGCGGGAGATAATTGTGACCCAGGAGAATTTTGCGTTGGGTGTGGGAATCCGGACTTGGTGCTGACGGGCAGCTTTCGTGAGGGTTATAGTTGTGTGCCGAAGGCGTGAAAGAAATCAAGTGAACAGTCAAGCGGCCCGGGAAGGAGTTGAAAAATCTTCGCTTGTTATTTCGTATCGAGACTGTGCAAGCCTAGTAATCTATCGCTCGAAATTCAAATAGGGGTATTCAAAGAGGAAATTTGTCTTTTTCACCTTCCATGCCCAAAGGACTCATACCCTACCAGTCCTCAATTGCTTAATCTGTACACCTCTCCGTCGGCTCGATCCACTCCAAACCCAGCCCTTTAAACACCCGCCTCTCTTTAACCAGCATCATGTCCTGGCCTTCTTCCTCTGGGCCGGCCTCAAGATCAATCCACGTCCCATCACTCACTTTCCTCACCCCACTGCTATCGAATTTGAACCCGAATTTGTCCCTGGTGTACTTCCTGAGATCTCGCTCAAAGATCGTCCCTCCCGTCCATCCCACAACCGCACAGCCAGCGGTTTTCCACGGACTAATGATGATATCGACTCGTCTGTGTGGATTGAGGTTCTTCGCTCCTTCATCCTGGGAACCCGAGAACTGTGGATCCTGCCACACAACAAAAGCATGATCCAGCGTATCAAACCCACTCCTCTTTTTCGGACCCGTTCCCCTCCATTTAAGCGTATGTTGCCCTCTCTTACTGTTCGCCGTACTCATCGTCAGCGTCGCAGTCACATATCCGCTGTCCTCCAATACCTCCAACAATTTCCGCAAAATGAACTCCGTTGCTTCTTCGTCACGGTGACTGAGTATTACATCTACATCCCCAGAATCCGGTTTGCCGCGTCTGTAGCCGCCACATATGACCATTTCATAGCCGGGGTGAAGACGGTTCGCGAGCCCGAGGATGATTTGCCCTATGGAGGCGACTTCGGGGCGGGGAATACGAAGCTGGAATTCGTCGTAGTATTTGAGACCGATTTGTTGGGGGCGGGTAAGTGTATTCCAACCTTTCTCCACGACATCATCCAGATCCCTCCACCCCTTATTATAGTACTCCCTAGCCGTCGTCTCCCCAACCCCATAAATCCCATAAAACTCGTTAAGAGACTTAAGTTTCGGATCATTCTCGGCCTTCTCTACTGCTGCTATCCGCCCCGTCTCCTTCCACTCCTCCCATAACGTGACGATTTTATCTCCAATTCCCGGAAGTCGCTTGATCTCAGCTTTCGAGGTGATGGTGTAGGGATAAGAAGCTATAGTGGTTATAGCGTTTGAGTAGGCGAGCATGCTCATTGGCTGGTCTGTCAGGTTGCGTTCTTGCTTCAGGATTCTGAGTTGCGCGATGAAAGCCTCGTTTGGGCAGTGGAGAGGTGTGCTGCGCTGGCAGGAGTATTTTGTATGAAGGTATTCTGGAATTGGTGGGAGTGTGCCGGAGACCTCGTGTTCGGATGTGGTTTCGTGGAGGAGGCGGATTGGGCGGGTAGAGTGGGAGCCTTTCTTTTCGGAGCTTCTCGGTTTATGGAAAGAGGTGCGAGTTGGCGGAGGAGTCTCTTCTCGGGCACGAGGTGGCTCTTTTGATGGTAGCTTCGTAGCTACACGTGGAGACTGCACCCTAGGCCCATCGATTATCCTGCCCTCATAGACTAGATACTTTTCGAAGGGAAGAAGCTTGCCTGCTTTCAGCGTATCCGTATACCATGCAAGCTTGAGGACTTTGATCGTATCGCCAGATGCTGCTGCATCTCTGCTAGCGGAGGTAGAGCCAGCTGGTGTCTTCGTATCCTTCTTCGTCTTCTTCGTCTTCCCTCTCGCTCCATCATCTCCACCCCCTTCACTCTCCGACTCCGTGCTCTCATCATCGAGACATATTACCTTCTTCCCCTTCATATCCTCCGCATCCACTTTCCTCCGTTTCCTCGGCTGTTCATCCTTTTCCTCGTGCCATTCTTCCGTATACAGTCCCAGTTTCCTGAGCTCAAGGGCAGCCCTCCCTTTCTGGCTCACTTTCCCCAGTACAAGCTCCGCTTCCTTGATATCCCAAACAACGTTAATCTGCTTCTCAAGTCGATGCAGCTCATCTTGGTTCTTCTCGAATTGGTATTTCAGAAGATAGATAGGTGGGAAGTCGAGTGCCATGGCGCGAGTTGTTCATGGTGGGGTTCCAGAGTTTGGCGGGGCAGTTATGCCATCGCGCGTGCTGGTAGAGTTGTCGCTGATGCCGGTATTGTTTGGGATTTGAGCGGTATGATGATATGATGAGAACGGGAAGACATCGCGATGAACGATTGAGATTCAGTCGAGAGTTGGCTGATCATGGAGTGACGTGGAAAGAGCTGGTGGATGGAAGATGCATCGGTCGGCAGAATATTCCGCCGCTTGGAGGGGCAATTCGCTTCGGCTTCAGTTGCTTTCAGGGCTCGCTTAAAGGCAATTAAGGCCGAGTGTGTACAACCTACAGGTGGTAATAAATGTAAAATATCGCCATATATTGCCACCACCACGTTACATGCCGCTTTTATATAACACCACTTTTCTATGCGTTTGCTACTGAAATTAAATAAAGCTATTCAGAACTGTATGTAATAGCCATAAGCTCTAATTACAGCTACACACCTTGCATGCATTCCCGACTCTGAATTATGAATAATATCATATATCTCCGCATCTATAATAGATTCCCATACGTCCTAAACAGCCCTCCAGAGCCTCCTATAGTTCCTATGCACTTCTGGATCTAACTCTTGCAATATATCCTTCATTCGATTCTAAATTATCTTAATTGGAGAGAGGTCTGGTGAGAATGCCGGCTAATGGATTGGTATAAGTCCCCATAATGCCATATACGCAAGTGTGTCTTCTGCATTATATCCAGGACCTCCGTCTTGTTGAAACCAAAGCCCAGGATGGCTCTGAAGGTATTGTAAGACTAATGGGACGGTATGCTCGCAATAAGTCCTTGTATTTATCGATCCCCAAGCTTTCTCTTAAAACAAACACTCTCCTTTACTATATCTTCCACTTATAAGTCCAAAAAACATCCACCTAATCTTCCTCTATCATTTGTGCGTGACACAATCAGGTATGAATAGCTCGGACAAGCCTTTAAGTCGAGTACACCACTGCCTTCGATAGTATCTAGAAGAAACCCATATCTCATCACTCTATAATATCTTATCTCACTTTTCCTCACTCCAATCAAAGTGCTCTACAGCCTATATAAGCCGATCGAGTCGGTTTTTCTCTGAGAGTGGCGGTTTCTTTCTGCGTATTGCTCGCACATATCCTTCTTTTTAGAATGCAGTTCGAATAGCATAAGAGCTATAATTCTAGCCGAGGTTTTTTGGGAGCTCTGCCCATAGCACGTCGCGGCTTTGAAAGCTTGTAGTCGCCCATTGGACCAATTGCTTTTGATAGGGAGTATCAAGGAGGACGTGTCGACCGCAG
>AYLM01001181.1:0-19056 GCA_001625345.1 Cairneyella variabilis | reverse complement strand
TTGGCCCCCCCCCCCCCCGTTGCGGACGATGACAAGTGCGCCTTTGACCATATTGCCAGTATTGCCGTCCTTCACGTACACATTTGTCGGCTCTCCCAAGAAGCCATAGGTAACGCTATTGGTAGTGAAATCCGGATCACCTGACAGTTGGAGTGAAGGTGCCGAATACTCCGCTCGTTGGCTTAAAGGCCCTGAGAAATGGTCGGCAAAGATTGTGATGGCGTTCGAACGAATAGATCCATCCAATCGAGCTTTATCTCCAAAGATGCCTGTAGTGGTGAAGGTCACTGCAGCTACTCCACTCCAGTTCGTGACCGCTCCGAAAATCTGGGCACCCTGAATCATAACCTTGGACTTGCCATCTCTCACAAAAATGTATGTTAGAGTTTCAGCGGCACCAGTTCCAATATAGTCATCGAAGTTAGGGTCCGGACTCGCTTCGAGGAAGTAAGTGGCGTTCATAGGATACGCCCAAAGGACCTGGTCTCCTGGATTGGTTTCATACTCGCACGGCTTGTATACGAACTGGTAGTTTACGAGAAAGGCCCTAATTATCAGAAGGCGAGTCACCTCCGATGCTGACGACGTTGAAGTCGTTGATAGTAGGGTTATCCCAATAGGCACCGTAGGTGAAATTGGCGAGGCACGAAGCAGCGTCAAGAGCAGAGAGACAAGTTGGCCCATGGTTTGGATTAGCCTCATTGTTTGTCCCAGTGCAAGGATGTGAGTCAGTGTTGAGATAGGTCTGAATGTTTCCGGGACCACTGAGAACGGTGTTTTCGAAAATTGTATAGGACTCGCCCTCCACTCGAAGAAATACCACAGACGAAGGGCTTGCGGCTGCAGAGCATGAGGGCTGAACGGTGACTGTACTCGTGATTTTTGATGTGCGGAGAATAGTGGCTGGTGGTTCAGGGCTTGATTTCGAGCTTGGGATGTCAAAGATCTGCGCTGCGGTCAGATAGGATCCGTAATCCCAGGGTAGTAGCCACATACCATAGAGATCACGATCTCAGTTGTTGGAATCAAATGTGTTGACACCACAGTCTGGATCGATGTCGGCTCCTCAGATACGAAGGAGGTCTCTGTGACTGTAGCTGCGATGGTGCTCGATCCTGAGAAGCATGTGCACGCAGAAGTCACCTTGGTTGGATTCAACGAGCAGCCAGTGAGCCATGTCGGAATCGGAGGTCCATACTGACGCGCCTGGAGGGCTTCAACAGGACCTGTTGCTGTAATAGTTATGTACGAAATTGAAAGGGGTGTGGCGAGACTGAGAGAACATTAGACTTCGTTTGAAAGGCTGAGGCCATTCTTACACTGGAGTGACAACTGTAATTTACCACAGGATCAACGATTGTCAGAGTTGTCGTAACGGTCTTAGTGCCAATACCGAGATAGGAGGAGCAGAAAGCAGGTACATCTGATGGATGGCGGTGGAGACTGCGAAGGCAGTTGTCTGCATTGCAGTTGGCTGCAGCGAGACCTAGAAGAAAGGAGAGCGCGAACGCAAGGAAAGAGGGGAATCTCCTCATGTCGAGTTACTTCTGTTTCGTCGTGAGATGCCTGTGAAGATGGGAAAGAATACTAGAAGATAGATGGTAGAAGAAAAGAGAAAACAGGAAGATACTGAAGTTGAAGTTGAAGTTGAAGTTGAAGCAACTTTAGCCGAGTCGCCAGTTGTTGGAGAAGGAAGAAGGAACGACGAGGGCAGGCAGGCCTTGACAAAATCGGAAAGTACGAACTACAGCCTCACTATAGTCGCAACTCGACTTCTCGTGTAGACATGTTAGAAATTTAGAAATGCAAGGACCCAAATGTACGTTACACAGCATGCTGTTGAGCTCCTCAAGTTGCCTCGCATAAAATCCTCGAAATAGAAGAATGTATAGAGACATAGCAAAATTCAACAGCTCAAAAATTGCGCACTGAGCTTCACGCCAGCTAAACCCTAAGAACAATTGCTGTTCTGAACTCGAAATTTGCAATTCAACTCCTAGTTCAGATCATCAAACGCCTTTTTCTGGCATAAAGCCTGGTATCTCCCAGTATGCAGATCCCATAGACGCCATTATACCGAAGATGCTCCCATGCTCAACCAGTTTTGTTCCAACTCCGAATGAATGCCGCACCAAACTCCTCAAGATTCCGAAGATTGCAGGTCGACAGGAGCCTCAGCCTCCGGCTTGGAAGACTGTGTGGCTTGAACGTCGACAGGAGCTTCAGACCGTGACTTGAGAAGACTCTCCACCATCTTTCCCACCTTTTCCGAGTCCTCGTCCATCGTACCCTCTCCTTCACCTTCGCCGATATCGCGCAGTGGACCAAAGAGCCACAACTCCTTGAGTTCACGGGACAGTTGAAGAAGGTCCTCCGCAGCTCGAACCTGTCCTGCATGAGCATTCCCTTTGCATTCCCTCGAAAAAAGAAGAACTCACCAAAGCGGTGCTCTCAATCTCCATCTGCAATCCATGAGCAGCAGCAACTTCCTTAGAGGCACCCTCAGCGACAGGTGCACAAGCGAGTGTAACGAGGTTCTTGAAGCGCGAGAGCATGGCAGCAACAGCGCGGTTTTCGCGGTCTTTAAGACTATTCAGCTTCTCCTTCCACGCGTCCTTCGAGAGGAACTCTCCGGCTTTGGAAAGTCTGGGGGTGATAGATGTAGGGCTGGCTAGGGCTGGTTGTTGGACTTCCACGACCTGCCTGGTGAAGGAAAGTCTTCGTGATGGACTCGCCATGACGATTGCGATTGAGCTCAAGGGAGAAGGTTTGGGAGATCGAAGATGTCGAGAATTCAAAGAAATTGAATTACTTACCTATAAGACTATTGAGAGTCGGTCGTGAGCCCTCCATTGCGGATTGCGGTGCAAATGAATGTGGTGTTGATGAGAAGAACTCGAGTGACAATTGAAGCTCGAGATCGCGCGTCTGCCCCGCCGCCCGGACCACCGACTCAAGCACCGTGGTCCTGCAACCTCACTGCCCCTCCATCGAACCTTTCAACACCACGCACATTGAACCTACATTCGTTATCATACAGAAATTGGAACTTAAACCCACAGAAATCAGACAAACACCATCAAGATGCAATCCGGAATATCAGGTACCTCCCTCCCAATCACCAATAAACTACCGCCAACTCACACCTCACAGCTTCCCAAGAGCTTCACACCGCATTCCAAACCCTCGTGTCCTCCGAAGACCAGCGTGGTCTGTTATGCACCATAGACAAAGAAGCATTGACACCCCTCACCGTCCTCTCCCCCTCCACCTCCTCCTTCACTGACGACCTCTCCCTCTTAACACCCCACCTCCTCCCCAACGCCGCGCTCTACATCATCCTCCGCCGCTACGCCTCCACCGACCCCGCGCCCTTCATCGCCGTCACCTACGTCCCTGACTCCGCGCCCGTCCGGCAGAAAATGCTCTTCGCGTCAACACGCCTCACTCTTGTCCGCGAACTCGGCATTGAGCGCTTTCGTGAAACGATATTCGCTACCACGAAAGAAGAGTTGACGGCCCAAGGGTTTGAGAAGCATGATAAACATGTGAAGCTCGATGCGCCACTTACGGAAGAAGAGCAGAGTTTAGGGGAAGTGAAGAGGAAGGAGGCGGAGGAGGGGAGGGGGATGAATGAGAGGAAGAGCCATGTGAGTTCGGGAGTTAGCATGCCAATATCTGAGGAGGCGTTGGAGGCTTTGAAGGGGTTGGCGAGTGAGGGTGGGGAGAACTTGGTGCAATTGGTATGTTCCTTTCATTCCAACCTCAATTTTATATGAGGAGGTGATAGGAAGTGTGTGCTGATATGAGCAGCAAATCAACATCCCCACCGAAACCATGGAACTAGCCTCCAAGACCACAACACCCATCTCCTCCCTCTCCTCCGCCATCTCCGCCACCTCACCGCGCTATTCCTTCTACCGCTACGAACACACGTACAACGGCGCCTCCTCCGCGCCAATACTCTTCATCTACACCTGTCCTTCTGGCTCTAAGATCAAAGAGCGTATGCTATACGCTGCGTCGTCAAGATCAGCCGTGCAAGTAGCGGAAGCGGAAGCTGGTTTGAAGGTTGAGAAGAAGATTGAGGCGAGTAGCCCGGATGAAATTAGTGAGGAGAGTATTGAGGGGGATTTGCATCCGAAGGTGGAGGTTAAGAAGGCGTTTGAGAGGCCGAAGAGGCCAGGAAGGAAATGAACATTACGTGGCCTGGGTCATGAATACCCGACGAAAATTACAGTATGGAAGAAGCCAGAAAATGCTTTGGTGCGACGAGATCCTGATTGACGATGGGACGCTATGCTGGACTATGCTCCTATCCAAACAAACAGATCCGATCCAAAAGCTCAAAATGATCATGACAAGTAAAAAAATCAAGTATCCTCCATAGACTGCAAAATGCAACGCCGCATCCTCCTCATCTCATATATACCAGCCGCGAGCTCTACTCGTCTAAATATCAAAATCGCACCTGCAGTTTTTCGTCCCATTTCCCCTCTCCCCATCCCTCGGGCTGCATTTTGCCTCGTCCCATCAAATAGTCGCCCTTCCCCCACAGAATCCTTAGCACACAAAACACACACACCGAAAATAGGGGCAAAGGGAAGCGAGGAGTATCTTACTCCTCATACTTCCCCCCCACAATCGCCACCTTGCTATTCTCCAGCTTCTCCTTCAGATACTCGTACACCGTGAATGTGACAGCTTGACCCGGAGCTACGCGCATGATGCGCGGCGTTATGCCCTTGTAGAAGGCGTGGATGCCTTCTTGTCTATTCCCATCTGTTAGCACATTTCACAAATTCATCTCATGCAAACCACTTCTCTCGAGCTTATATTTGAGCGAGATCTGAAGTCATATTTCAAGCTGAAGAAATTGAAAAACAGTAGTAATGGATCGGGGTAGTGGGAAGGTGAGGGTCAACACACCGAAACATATCCCCCCCAATCTTCGCAATCCGCCCCATAGCCGTCTCACCCGGCTGTCCAGGATTCTTCTGCAACCGCGTCTTAATCGTGTCTATAGGCGCATTACTCAATGGTCCCATTGCTCCTGACACAAGACCGATGAGTGTCGTTTGGTACGAGGGTAAGGGAGAGTCGGCGTAGGCGGGTTGCCAGCGCTGCAGGATTTCTTTGAATTCTGTGTAGGCGGTGAAGTTTACTGCTTGGTTGGAACCTGTATACCATACACATAAGCATCATGCGTTGCAATTTGGGGGTTTGGGTTTTTGGAGGGGGGGTTTGCCTTGTCGTAACGCTGTGAGCGAGACACCCCGATACAAAGCACCAATCCCTTCTTCTTTAAGCACGGTGTAGAGAGCGTGGGCGGCGTTTCGGTACTTTGGGATATCAAGTGGATCGGCCATACTATGGTGCTGGGCCTGCAGACGGATTTTTATGACTTCCATGGGTGTTACGACGGCGACGGCTTCGGTGACTCCTGCTAATAGACCGGCTATTGAAATTATTAGCGGATTTCTCCATATCCCTCGCTCTTTAAACTTCAGCAATAACTTTGATCTTTTCAAAATAGCAAGTACACAATCCAGACCAATTGATCCCTCCCAAAATATACACACCAACAAAACTGGAAACCACAACATGAGAAAACAAGAGAAAGATATGACTGAAATGTGGTAACATACCCAAAAACGTAGCCTGCCCACTAACATTCCCGGTCTCCTTATTCGCCAACGCCTTCTTATACGCCTCGAAACTCGTGAACCGGATCGCCATTTTTGGCACAATCCCAGTTATGACCGCTCCCAGACCCTTATATAAACCCAGAGGCGTCTCGCGTTTTATGATCTCAGCGCCGGTGGTCAGGAAGCCGCGTTTAGGTGCTCCCGGAGCGCGGGCTCGGCGCGAAAGTTGCATGCGGACTTTGATTGTGTCTAAGGGGTCGTCAGAACGTTATCCAAACCTAAAAAGGATATAGGTTGAAGTAGAGAGACTGAAATGGTAGAAGAGGGAGTGTCAATACCTAAAGGATGGCAAACCAGTGCTTCCATCATGCCAGCTGCTCCTCCAGCTATACATCTCAATTAGCATGTGCTCGCATGACTCAAAGTACCAAGACCCGTTGAAAGAGCATACCGATCAAATTCGTCGCCGCACTCGCAGGCTTCTTGCCATTTGGGCCTCCAACATTTTTCGCAGACATATTGAGTGGAGTTTGGGGTTGTTGTGGTGTTTGCGACTTGCTCCTCTCCTCGGGCCCTCCTATGCTGGACCGGACCCAAGCCTTGTTTTCCTGGCTATGAGTTCCCAGATCTTGCCTCCGGAGCGTGGATATATTGGCACATACAAATTCTTCAAATTCAAAAGTTAAGAGAAAGTATGGAGCGGAGAGTGAGTAAAGGAAGAGGAGAGGAGGAAGTGAAAGAGTTGAAGCTCGGCGTAGTCACTTGCCTTCCGATATTTTTGTCCCGCGGTTCAAGGAGATCTCACTAGCTGCAGTCACTGGCCTTACCTCATGCAGGCAAGGCTGCCAATCAAGGGATAGCATGGCGCTCTGCCGTATGGAACCCCGTGGGCGTGTACCTTACCCCTCCGCTGCGCCGAGCTATAGTCTGTTTCTCCTCTCCCCTTTCTCCATCCCTCGCTTCCGCCCCCCCTGCGGAGAAATTGCGGACTGAAGGAGGAATAGAGGTTTGAGCGAGTTGCCAATTGCGTTAACAAGGTCCTGTTGATGTAAATGCTGTATTTATTTTTTTAAGGTAATAAATGGTCAGACGGACTCCATTCCAATCAGCTCATTCTCGGATGACGTTGGCTGAGAAGTTCTACCGAGCACCTAGCAGGCTTGTGATTTTGCGGGGTGCAGTGAGTGCGTGCGAATCTTCCCGCTGCGGAATCGGAAGATCACGGCGGACAAAGATACCTCGGCCCATTCTCACTTTCCCAGTCAGGTGATGAGGAAGTATTTGACTAGTCCTGTAACGTCAACATGCTTAGTTCTCGAAGAGAGTTGTGATGAAAATTATATATAATATAAAATAGAGGCTCTACTATGCAATCTTGGTAAGTTGGTCCAAATGTGAAATCAAATACTCAAGAAGCTACACGCCTCGTGACATGATCCGTGCTTCAACTCAGCCAAGACGTGAGAAGTTTTTGTTGCACATCGAAGAAAGCGTCGCAAAATTCCTGTCATCAGAGCCTCGTCCATTAGTGCCAGCTGATTGGCCGTGTCGAGAAGGCTGCAGGCGGGAAATTCTCACGTGAGAATTTGTTATTCAACAATAGACAGAAAGAAGTATACACTTGGTTTATATGTATATTATACGGAGTTCAGAGAGCCGGTTCAAGTTAACTTAAGTGGAAACATATCTCATTGAGGGTCGTAAATAATTGAAGCCCTCGTGACCTGCCCTGTGCTTCGTTTCAGAGCAAGTTCTGTTGCACGTCGAAAGATTGAAAGCACGGCGCTTAGGGTTAGAGCTCGGGCTTGATTGGTGGAGGGAACCGTGACTTGATGTGCTAGATGTTGACTCCAGCATCTCTTCCGGAATTAATTGTAACTATGATGTTGTGCAGCAGTGACTTCCAATTGCCATTCACTATGCCTTGGATGCCTAGGAGTAGCCGACAAGGGTTTAACGTCGAGGTTAAAGTGCCCAGTTGGGGTCCGCTATGCTCTCCAACGTTTCTCAGCTCACAGCATCACGGCGAGGCAGGCTTGGTGGCTCAGTTGTCTTATGGGCGGGCACAAGGGGCTATATCCTTGCACGAAGGTGCCTGCATGTGAGCGGAATCAAACTTCTAGGCAACATCGCGAAACGAATGGTAAGTCAACCTCTTTGCATAAGAACCAAAATTTCCCCATCAAATATTTGGGTTTCGCATCATGAAATATTTCTGGGGAAAATAATCGATCTAATGAGTCATGGATCCATTGAGCGTTACTGCGAGTATCATCGCCTGCATTCAGTTGACAACTACCCTACTGCAACGTGCCGGCCCATCAGCTCACAGCCGTGCGGACCTTGTCCGAATACTCTCAGTTCTCACCGGATTCAAAGGCGCATATGAGGCTCTCGAGTTGTGTTTGCAGGCGAATGAGAACGATGAGGCTCGGCTGTCGACTCTCCGATATCTTGAAGGGCCGTTGAAAGACTCAAATGTTGTCCTCGAATTTCTTCGAAAGAGGCTCGAAAATTCGGGATTCGTGAACCAGTTCATTCTTGGAAGCTCTTGGGATGGAAAACTGAAGAAAATTTTGGAGAGACTTGAGGATTTCAAAGCTCTGTTTGAGCTCGCCATGCATTCAGATCAGCAGTAAGCAGATTAAACAAACAATTTCCTTTTCGCAGAGAAACTAAGCAAGAGCAGCATAATATTGAGTGCAGTCGAGACTTATGTTCGTAATGCAGCGGAAGACATAAGAGATATCAAGGACGTGGTCAGTGACAGCAATAGCCGCATTGTGCTTCTTACAAAAAGCACCCAAGACAATCATGAAGCGGCAACTGAGCTACATTCTCGAACCGCGGATACTATTTCTCGAGTGGCCAAGCAGGTGCAACAAGACGGAGAATATCTTCAACGGCGAGAACAAGGTAAGTAAAGCGATTGACTCCAATGTGTACCGTGGCTCCATCGCTGACTGCGTCTCAGATCAAACCAAACAGAAGTTCGTAAGTTGGCTCTCAACGGTTGACCCTACGACAGATCACAATACCGCTTACGCGAAACACCATCCCGAAACTGGACTGTGGCTACTAGGAGGACAAGAATACCTCGAATGGAGAGAGCGGCCTGGGTCTTTTCTCTGGCTTGACGGTATCCCAGGGTGCGGTAAAACTATTCTATGGTAAGCTTTATGTCCCTCTTGCACAATGTATACTAACTAGAGAGTTTAGCTCGACCATCATTGAGAACCTAAGGTCATACTCTAGCACAAGCCCGTCTTTCTCGGTAGCATTCTTCTACTTCTCCTTCAGCGACACGAAGAAGCAGCAGATAAGGAATTTACTCTGCTCCTTAATTGCGCAGCTGGTAACTCAAACTCAACATTTCTCCGAAGACATCCATAAGTTTTATCAAAGCTACCAGTCACGCGAGCCACCCTTGGACGCTCTCAAAAGCACCCTCAAATCGATTTTCGAGCAAGATGGCTATAAATATATCATCATCGATGCACTAGATGAATGCCCCAGTGACGAAGGTATGCGAGCACAGCTTTGTTCAGTACTTCAAGAAATGGCGAGCTGGAATTTGCCCCTGGTACATTTTTTGGCCACCAGTCGACAAGAGCCAGATATTGAGAAGGCCTTTGCTCAAATTCCAAACATTGAGCGTGTTCCAATACAGAATTCATCTGTTGATGCAGACATAAAACATTATGTCGAGGCTCAACTGGTTCAAATTCCTCGACTGGCAGGATGGTCGCCTCAACTGAGAAAAGAGATGCAAGAGTCGCTCGTGAAGGGTGCTCATGGGATGTGAGGAACTTGATATCCTCCATGAGCTATTCTTACTGATTATAACTACAGGTTCAGATGGGCATACTGCCAGATAGACGCGTTGCAGAAGTGCCTGACTCCGAATTCTATTAGGCAAGCCTTGAAAGCGTTGCCGAAATCTTTAGATGCTACGTATGATCGCATCCTTCTGAGCATCAATCCGGAGTTTCACGAATACGCTAGTACTGCACTTAATTGGCTGGTATTTGCGCGGCGGCCCTTGTTCCTCAGTGAGCTTGCAGAAGCTGCTGTCATTCGACCGGGAGCCTCTGTTCCTTTCGATATCGATTATCGGTTTCAAAGAGCTGATGATATTCTTCAAATCTTGTCGGGGCTTGTGACCGTTCAAATAAAAGGGACTCTTTCTTACGATGACGACTTTCATGTTGCCGGTTATGACGACGATGAAACTTACCGATCGTGCGACTGGCCCATTTCTCGGTGAAGGAGTACTTGACAAGTGGAAGAATGTTGAGTGGACCTGCAATCACATTCAGCTTGGATGAGCAGTTATCCTCTCAAGTGATGCTTGAAAGTTGTCTCTCATATCTTTGAAACGTATAGTAGTAGCAGTGGGCCTTGGCCTTTCGATGAAACCGACATGGATGCTTTCCCACTCCTCCCATACTCGTGCGAGTATTGGCTGGAGCTCGCTGAATCCCAACTACAACCTTCAACCATTGCCTTACTTACCAGATGTCTGAGCACCAAGCGCTGGCTGGCTAGTTGGATGGCTGCTGCACACGAATGGCAAGAGCGGTTCCTGGAGTTGGTGGATCCCGACGACGACAACATCTGGCCATCACCTTTCGGCCACATTCTGAAGACTGATAGCATGGTTCTTAATATTGGCCTCTATATTGCATCCTATTATGACCTTAATGCCGTATTAGAACCCTTGATCAAGTTAGGAGCAAACCCTAACCAGTCCATACCAGTCGCTGATGAGTTTCCAATCATCGTAGCGACATCAGAAGGTCACCTTGAAACTGTTCAGAAGTTGATTGAACTTGGAGCAGATATCTCTGCGATGACTCAAGAAGGAGAAACGGCACTGCATGCAGCAGCGAGAGGGCGCATATACAACTTAAGGTTAGTCCATTTTCTACTAGAAAACGGGCTCGACATAAATATCCGGATGGAAGGTCAGAAGGAACCCGGTGGGACCGCTTTAAATACAGCCCTCGCCAATCGTCGCCCAGCCATGATGCAGATGCTGGTGGCAAAAGGGGCTGTGGTCGATTTCCCTTCTGTTTGCAGATTATTAGATCCTCCATACAGCCATGAGCCGCATGATGAAGAAAGTAAGTTACTAATATTTGAGCTTTTCCACGTCGCCGATCGGGATGGCGAAGAATTACTCGAGCTTCTCCTTCGAGTCGAAAAGGTTCTGGAGAAAAGGCAACGTGCTTTTGAGGACATGTTGATCAACCATTCCCGTGCTATGCGTGTGCGTGTCGCGAATGGCGTGCCAACTTTTTCTGACAGAGATTCATAATTGAGCTGTTCAACCACCTGGTGGATCTGGTAGTTAACTTTTACGACCTACTTTTCTTCTTCTTCTGATCTTGGACCTCATATAGGCTTGAAGGGTTTTGAGGATACAGCAATGGAAGAAAGAGTGCAGATGCCAATTCAAGTCTCATCTTGCAAAACCATAAACTCCTTAAAATGCACCAACCCACTCCCAATGCTACCCGCTCGTAGTTCAGGGGATGGAACTAGGTTTAATGGATACATCTCAGTTGCCAATATCATGTTCTGCTCACCCTGCCCATTCCAAGGATGCGTCGTAGTCTATCGTCGGATTAGCACTGTAAATAGCTAGAGTTTGTAAGCGAGCCCTAGTGTCGGATATTTCAGTACTAAAACGGTAGTCTTACCCCTAGTTTTGATGCTACGCAAGTACTACCCCTTTCGGTTAGCTAGGACTTGTTTTCTTAGGTCTCATTGACTAGGATCATCACTATATATACTCAGTCAATCTTTCTATAGAAATGCAGACATCTTTCTCTACGCATTTTTCAACATTCAGCAATCACGTGACTATCTGCTCGATACCTAGAGCTTAGAAGCTGTTTCAAGAGCAGATAAACAAAAGACATGCGAGCATGCCGCTCCTAAACAGCCCCCAAACTCCGGAGCTCTTACAGAAAATAATAGCAATTTAATATGAGAATAAGCCTTACCTCTACAGGTATGCGGCACATCTAGGTATCCCAGTGTTTTCTGCTTATACTTCGTCCACTTGTAGAGAACCGGTGTTATGTCGGCGCCGCACACGATGGTCTGGCGTAGTGAGTCAAAGCAGTAGTCGATGTGTCCCGGCGCGAGAATCGCCTTGTTGATCTCTGCATACTTATCGAAGCCCTTGGTGTGGCCAAAGTAGAGATGGCAGATTGAATTCAAGCATTGCAGCTCGTGGAAAACGCTGATGAGGACGGGGAAATGCTCATCGTCACCAGCGATCGGGATGGTTTTGTTGACTAGCTGGTCCGCCGAGGACTTGGGAATGCGCACCACCGTCGCCAATAGAGGATGCACCAGGCTTCGTCCGCGGCGGTGGAGTTCCCTATGTATTTGGTCTGCTTCTTGCCGAAGCCGCTGCTGAATAGCTCCGACTTGTAACGGAGCACATCTTGGGCCGGCGCTAGAGTGTTTGACAGACTCGTCAGTATCACTGCCAGGAAGGGAAAGTGTTGCAGGTTCAGGGGATATAAGGTGCAAGCAATGACTCAATTTGAACTGACTATTTACAGAGGATATGGAGCCTGTACTTATAGAGCCCTTAGGCCCTGTAGGACCTGTGACTCACTGTAGACTACTACAGGGCCTGCTGTACTAGACAGCTGCGATCAACTGCATTCTTTGTGGCCAGAATTGAGAGCAATACCTCCCATAGCAACATAGCCGTGTTCTTTTCGAAGGAAGCGAGTCAGTTGATTCGAAATCCTTCGGATAGTTGATGACTGATTTGATCAACAAGGTCTCTTCGCAGAGATCCGTAGGTAAGCAAGCTCCCTTATTACGAATATGATGGTGCCAAGCTACGTTACATTGAGGCATACTGACATCGGTATGGTTCCTGATATCAGTATTTTTTCAACTTGCAGGATTCTGTCAACTGGGTCACGTGAGGGGAAAATTTAGTGATCATATATTTGATTGATTCTCTTGTACAGTGAGCTCTAGGCTATTATATAGGGTATAAAATAGGGGGTCTACAGGCTATTTGTCCCTGAAACAGCCTGGGCTGAGAGCTGTTTTCAAGCCTCGTCAACGACTCCGTGCTTTCAGCGCTTCAGGCCTAGAGTGCCCCCTAAAGCGACCCCTGTACAGCTGACAGATTCTTTCAACTTACAGGATGCTTTCCCATGCAAGGCAGGAAAGGAAGCCGACGCGTGGTGGTGGTTAGCGCCAAGACCGACATTGTTTGTGTGTACCTTGGGCAATCATTCTCCCATGATTTCGTTACTGCGGCTACCCTGACAGGTCAAATTATTTTCAGAACTGTGCCGCAACTGCAACCGGTGAATGGAGTCTTTTCGGACCCCTTGTTTTAAGAAAGAGTGCCCAAAAACTAGCCGTATTCGTAAGACCGGCGCTGTATTCCTTGTTATTCAAACGTATTTTACCCTATAAAACTAGCAAGGGGTTGCAAGGGTTTGGCCAACACAATCGCAGATCATTTTGCCAAAATCCTCACTTTCGACAAAACTACTAGCTTTCGCTAACCCTCGTATTTAGGCATCCACATACAATTCTCTGGCTACCAGGCTACCACGCAAACTCCCACACACAATACCGTAACCCCGTCAACAAGAATAGAGGCTCGACTCGAAAAGACTCTTATTCTCAAAATATAGCCGGTGGTCGATTAGACCTAATTTGCCCTAGATTTCGAGCAAGCTTGAGAACTAGATTTACTTCAAGCACAAGCAGAGGCATCGAAAAGACCCCAATACAGGAGGCCCAGCCGAACAACTCTCCCACAAGACAGAGCAGGACTGGTTAGGTCATCCTGCAACACTTCGCTGCCTGTGAAATAAGTTCCCAGTCTCATTGCCTCTACCGTTTCCTCACACCTAGCTAGATGCACGGCTGTCCGGAGGTCTATCCTAGTTTTTCATTCGACCTGCACAATGGACCGATTTCTCCTTGACAATGCTGCTCAATACCAGACTCTGGTCAAGGCGTTCAGCCCTGCGCTTGCGCCTCGGATAGCCAAAGTGGCCACAGGAACCACCAGTCCTGATATAGTTGTCAGCGCCAGAATTCGGCCTCTACTGAAAGAGGACGTTGCCGCAGGCTTCCCCTGTGCTGTATTCCCACGCTCTACCCAGACTGGCGTGGTGGACATTCACGACCTCTACAATCACCCAAGGGGACGGCCTATACTCAAGGTACGGAGGAACCCTTGCACTCGTGGTTTACTTGTCTATTGGTTAGTCATACTAATCGCTCGCAGTCCTTCAACTACGAGGTAGATAGACTCTTCAACGCGCAGACAACGACCGAGGAGATTTACGAGAATCTCGTAGCGGACCTAGTTCCCTTCGCATGGAATGGCGGCATTGGAACTCTCTTCACCTACGGCCAGACCGGTTCCGGCAAAACCTTCACAGTCAGCCGGCTTGAGCAACTCGTTGCTGAGTCGTTGATGGACGGAAGTCTCGAGGGCCAAAGACAAGTTTACATCACCATTATCGATCTTGCCGGGAACTCCGCCTACGACTTGCTTAACTCACGCAGGCCGATATCAATCCTCGAAGACTCTTTTGGAGTTACGCAACTGGCGGGGGCAGACGAGCACCGGGTACAGGGCAGAGACGAGGTGATGGGCCTAATTGAGCGCGCAGCATCCTTCAGACAAACGGCACCGACTCTTAAAAACGATGCTTCATCACGTTCACATGGTATATGTCGCATCCGCATTAATAACCCATCTACCGACTCAGATGGACTTCTGTATCTGATCGATCTGGCTGGTTCCGAAGCTGCTCGTGACGTCGCGGAACACGGAGCCGACCGCATGCGCGAGACGCGTGAGATCAATATGAGCTTGTCGGTACTGAAGGACTGCATTCGCGGCAAAGCCCAGTCAGATCTTCTCACGTTCTCAGGCGGCCCGAAATCAAAGCAGAAAAAGCCACATGTGCCGTTCCGACAAAGTGCACTAACGAAGGTCTTGAAGCACGTTTTTGACCCTGCTGGCAGCCGACCCTGCAAGACGGTCGTTATAGCCTGTCTAAATCCAAGTCTTGCCGATGTAGGGCCAAGCAAGAACACCCTCCGGTACGCTGAGATGCTGCGTGTTCTAGTTCCGACGATTAACAAGGTGGAACCTAATCCCATGGCTCCAATGGCTTGGACGAATGCACAATTGAAGAACTGGATTACTAAGAACGTAAGTTCCGAACGGTACCCATCCCTATTTTCCTTTAACCTTTATTTTATGCACTAACATCCATATGCCCCGAAATACAGTCAGGTACTCCCCCAATCTTGTCAGCCGTCTTAGCCCCTACCGAATCGGGCGCCGAATTCCTTTGCCTCCCGGCTGCAGAGATTGAAAGTCGATGCTTAAAGACCCCTGGCGTCAGCGTCGAGCAAGCCAAGGCCTTCCGATCCAAGATGTGGCAAATGCACATTGATTCGCAACGCGCCCACAAAACGTTGAATACACCTGCATCAAATCCTAGCGAGGCGACGGAACCTAACAGCATGCTAAGTCGCCTAGGACTTACGAGCAGATTATCGAGCCGGGACTTAGATCCCACCGCTACGGCAGTGCCATTCAAAGAGCGCATTCGTCCGGGTATGATCGTCAGCTGGAACCAGCCTCCTGGCCGCGCTTTAGCCCTTAGCATGCCGGACGACCTTAAGTTGGCGGTCGTACTTTGCCTTGTTGAGGCTGTACAGGAGACTGTCAAAGATGTTCTTGGGAACGTGGTGAATCCTACAGAGAGTGAGCATACCGATTCGAAAGACAATAGCACCGATAGTGGTGGTGCACGGTATCTGTGTGCACTGGTGACACCGGCGCTCATGGCCGAGGCTTACGAGCTGAATCTATGGCGGCAGATTGTCATCGATGTCGGTATGATGGATAAGGAGGTCTTTCTCGAATATGATGTCGGGACTAGGTACTATTATATTTCCGTTTAAAGAATAAGTGACGCGCTTTAGACATTATGATATGATATTAGGTAATAGTGTCAATCAAATGGATACTATTTCCGCTTGTGCTCGATCGGCGTAATACGTACCCCTTATTGATGGCGATCTTCACACCTTCCACTTGCACAATTCTGTGACACTTAGCTGATCCCCTAGCTCCTGGCTCATAGTGTCCTTGATTCCTTGCATGCAGTGAAAAGCTTTTTCTCCGTGGCGAGCTGAGAGGATCTTCAAATCCATACGGTGACAATTAGAAGGAAAAGGACCGAACTAGTGTTGCCTGGCATTTGAAAATTGATACAAAGGCAACTGCTCTAACAAATTCCATTCATTTGCGGCTGCGCTAAGGACTCAGTATCAAGGCCTGGCCTGCTCCTGAAAGGAATTAATGCACAAGTCAGAACCCTCTCAATAGCCCTATAAAGTGAATACGATTGACGCAAATTCCCCGACAAAGACATAATATGGTATTCAATCCTTCAGCTTCTTAGCATCCTGTCTCATAGTCTCCTGCACCCACTCCCTCGACTTCGCAGCCTGCTCGTCAATCAATTTCGGATTTTTCATTCTTTCCTTAACTGTATGCGGCGTTGGCACATGCCTTCCCTTTTCGACACCGGGTCGCGCCAACATACGTTGCTCCCACTCCTTCAAATTTGGGAACTCGTCTGAAGCCAAGTCAGCAGTATCCTATGCTAAGAGTTTCCTAATCTAGGCGGAAGGTTAAAAACGGTACCGATATCAATTCCAGACCAACCCGCATATGCAACCCATCCCCAATGCGCTATATCTGCAATAGTGCACTTGTCACCAACTAAATAACCTGAGGATGAGCTTTCTAGGTGACGATTCAGGACACTATAAAGACGTCGCGTCTCGTTGACGTAACTATCATGAGGCCTAAATCAGAGCCAATATAATCTGATGTAACTGTGAAACCCACCGATTGATAGCATACTGAATCTGCTCCGGAGCCAATCTACCAAAGTGGTTGGCTTGTCCTTGCATTGGTCCCACACCAGCATTCATGAAGAAAAGCTACTCGCATACCAGTCAGCTTCGTAGAGCCCTCACGCTTCCTACACCTAGCACCAAAGTTCGTCTAAGCTGTAGGGAACAAAAATATACCCAATTATTAACCTCGTAATGCTCCCAGCTGTCTGGAGGATACGAGACCTTATGAATCTTATCATACCGCTCGATTAGGTATTGCATGATACTGCCACTCTCAAATAGACGGATGGTCTTGCCGTCGGGTAATTTGTCCGTCATGGCTGGGATACGGCCATTAGGGTTGATCTCGAGGAACCATGGCTCCTTTTGGGTGTTCTTTGAGATTTCAATTTCATGACAGTTATAAGGAAGGCTGTACAAAGAGTTAAAAATCAGTGCGGCGTTATATGAGAAGGAGAGAAATGGGAGCAAAGGGGAGGCACCCAAGCTCTTCGAGCAAGATGGAGACTTTGATGCCGTTAGGTGTTTGACCCGTGTAAAGATTGATATCCGGGGTTAACATTGTGAAGAAGGTATGAGAGGGGTCTTAGAAAATTCGGAAATCTTGCAAACTTTCAGAAAGTTAAGCAAAAGACACAGTTCGGATGAAATACTAGCAAGTCTTTCTTCCAACGAATCTTTGGAGCAAACTTACACACTCCTTAACTATGCACTTGAACCGCATCTAGAACACATCTAAATTAATAATTGCAGAAATCGGATCGCATGCTATAACGCTTAGTAACCCTGGAAATCTATTTCCATATCTTCATTTGACGCCCATGCTCTGGCGCCAAAACCCTTGCGGAAAACGACATCCGAGGAATAGAAATCACCCTCCCAATGCTTCCCTCGCGAACTGTCCTAGATATAAGCAAACGTTGGGCAGAAATTTAGCTTGCCAGCTTCATATCCAGGACTGAATACGAATATTTTTGAACGCTGCGAGAGATCAGTAAATTTGTTATTACAAGCGCAATGTCTCCTCTACCTGTCGGGATTCCCACCTCTAAGCTCCTTGGTAAGCTTCCCGCGATACTGTACCGTTATCTTCGAATTTTATTAATTTGAATGGGTACTCTAGCCGTCACAGGCACGTGGACACCACCCTTTGTCGCCTACCTCATGCTCCTCCACGCCCGTATTGCATACCAACGAATCACGAACCCCGGCTGCAGCTTTGGAGACCAGCTAAAGTCAACGCGGCTAGCTGGAAAGGACCCAGCGGATTTACAGGATCCGGATCCGCTATACGTTGCGATCAGAAGCCAGCAAAATTTTGTCGAGAACGTTCCATTTGCGGTAAGAAGTTCCTCCCCTACGAATAGATGGACGTTATTTCCTTGAAAGCTCTAGGCTGAAATTTATCTTTGGATGTTTATATAGCTCTTCCTTGCCAGCATCGCAGAGTTGAATGGGGGAAATAAGAAAATATTGAATGCTTGTCTTGCGACATTATTCGTTCTGCGCGTCTTACATGTGTAAGTTGTCCGCCCATCTATCCTATTTATCGGTTCACACCCTCGAATTTCGTATTCCTAATATTTGGGGTTATTTAGAGAGGCGGGACTAAGGATGAAGGGAACCGCTGGACTAGGCCGCCCGATTGGGTACTATACAGGCCAGATTATAGTTATGGGACTTGCCTCGTATGGAGCCTGGCTTGCGAAGGGATACTGGGGATTTTAAGGCAATGGATGGGGCTTAAGGTTAGGGTTGTTCGGTGACTTAATAATTGCAAGCTATTTGAAGTGTTCAGGAATTTTGAACGGCGAGCATACTTCTCCTTGTCTTCGTAGGATGTTCTGATTCCCAGAGTACGAATTAAATCCTTGGCTTCTCGAAAATGCCGTCTATTAATGATTTGGCTTTTAGATTGTGGCGTCACTAACAACGCCTCCTGTGCTTTATATCCCAGAAAGTTTAGTCTGCTTGAATGGCGGTCTTTTCTAATGCCTACCTAGGGGATATATAAATAGAATAGACCTCCAACTTTACGTTTGCCGCAGACTTTTCAGCCACCGAATAGAAAGTAGCTATCCAGGTCCAACCAAATCCGCTCATGAGGCTAGTTGCTCTTTAAAACCTTTGCTGACGTTCGTTTCTTCTTACTGAAGGATGATTTAACACAACCCTACTGAGCCAAAGGAAGAATTAACGCCGCATGGTACGTAGATAATTATTCTTCAAAACTCAGGCGGATTTTTATCGTCCCCCCAAACTGGAATAGAAGCGAGCCATTTGTGTGTCTCTTCGTCGCAGAAAAGAAGGCCGATTTTGGCTCGTTCTCGCCAAAATTGCGTTTTGCTTTCACACTCAAATAAAAGGTGTAAAGACTAGATTAAAATTTCTGAAAATTAATAAGGAAATAGCTCAATATCTTAAAATCTCTAAAGTTAAGATTTAATACATT